>OY754979.1:32061777-32264277 GCA_963576475.1 Molanna angustata
GCTGAGAAATAAAATAAACATCTTCGTATTGTTGTCAACTCCTGAAGTTGTTTCTGTCGCAGCTTGACAGATGCAACAAGCTGCCACGGATGCTGTATTCAGCAAATTATTATTTGCTCCGAGGAATATAATATTTTTAACATGATGGCGTACGAAATGGGAAGGTTGCTTTCAAAGACAAATATTATCACTTCATACGCTAACTTCAGATATATTAAATGTAAAATCTGTAGCAGCACAACTCCAAACGTAGGATTCCAATCTCTCAAATTTCATGCCGTGTTTGTTCAAATGAATATTGTTAAATAAACACTTTTCCAATGTTTGTATACCTTCGTTCAAACCATCATGGCTTGTTTAAAAATATTCAATGATTCAAATGATTTAAGTGTGAAACATAAAACCATATGTGAACAAACATTGATTCAAATAAAATATAGTATTTTCATTAATATTTACACATGAACCAATTCAATACTAACAGACCCGATATTTTTACAACATGTAAATATACACCCGATAGAAGTTAATGTAGATTGATTGCTTATAACTTTATTAAAAAAAAACTTTTAATGGGGGGACTGCTGCCAACGTACCTATTTTTCAATTAGATATACCATCATTATTTCTTATCAAATTGTTTTGAAAAAAAAATTTAGATAGTTTGGGTATTAATAAAGAAAAATATATCTTTACTTTTTGAGGATGTTCTGTATAAATTCTTGCAGAAAAATAATGGCATACCCCGATTTTCAACGTTTATCTTATATTTTTAATAAAATATAAGGCGTTGTTCAACATATATTTTAAGAAGACAAAAATATCTAGAAAAATATGATGTGACGTTGCATTAATGCTTCAGGTTTAGTAAATAAACCTAAAAAACATTTTCCAATCAGCGCCATTGCGAAATAAAAGTTTTTTTTGGTTTATTAACTTAACCTGATGCATTAATGCAATGTTACATCGTATTTTACAGATATTTTGATCTTCTTTAATATATAAAAAAAATATAATGCTCTATACCTTATAGTTTTTTTAGAAATTTAAGATAAATACCAAAAATCGGGGTATAGATTTGTACCGGCAGCTTGAAGCAGTCGGTTCAACTGCAACACGACTGCTTCATGCGGTCCGTGTATTGCAAATGGGAATTTCGTATTGGCAGTAACTGCAGACCGCCGTGCTGCGACAACTTGAAGCAGTTGATCCCGACTGCAGCAAAAATCCGTGTATCTCGGGCCTAACATGATCGGAAAAAAATATATTGAACCTAAAATATATTTTAAATAGAATTTAAATTCTTGAAGCGTTTCGTACAAGTTGGCAGCATTATCAGAACTTTGTAAATTAATTAATATTTAATATAAAATTGTACAAATATAACAGCGTTTAAGATGGCACCATAGTTTCAAGTGATGTTGTGAAACGATATCGTGAAAATTGTCCGGTTGGTTGGAAGAAATTGCTGAATAGCAAGTGTGTTATTAAATATTACTATATTATGTACAATAAGATAAATAACATGTATGGCATAATAAGACGGTTTGGCCAAATGAAAATAATAAATATAGAACGATTAATAAAGAAAATGTATATAATATCTCAGGAAAAGAGGCAGGGGTCGGCCAAGAAAATATTGGCATGACCATGTGAACATATTGGCATAATCATATAAACATATTGGTATGGCCATGTGAACTGGCATGACCATATATTATGAACTGGCATGACCATGTGAACATAATATTGGCATGATTACGTGAACCAAACGTAAAAGAAGAAGATATCGTAAGAAGCTTGAACAACAAATGGGCACGTATGAGACGATGCATGAATATTATGAGGCAAGCTAAAAAAATGTGGTATTCGATGGAAAATAAATTAAAACGAGTGGGTTGTGGCCATCGATATACTCCTCACTACTTAATCACTCCACAAAGTATTCAAGTTTTGTATGGAAATTTTTCAGGCATTTACATGAAATGAGTTTATTATTATTTTTATTTAAATATTTTATTACGAAAACTTGATAATTCTTCCATGTCATTTTATGTAAGTGATGTGCCTTTTCGGGGTCAGGTACAACTCCAATGTGGTTATAATATTTGGTAGGACCCAAAGACCTTATATACTAAAGTAAAGGTCTTTGGTAGGACCGCTCGCTGTCTGTCTAATGTTTTGTATTTACCTACCTATTGATTTATGTGTATTTAAGTTTTTATATCATAAGTTATTTTCTTGTCTTCTTTATATTTTTTTGTACTTATATTTCTTCCACTTTGCTATATTTTCATTTTATGTCGTTACCTGATGTTATTAACAAAATAATTTTGTTTATATTTTAATAGGTATACCCACAGACAGGCTTTGACTTGTGGGATTTTTCTGTAGACGGTTTCATTGTTTTGATATTATGTAAATGTGTAATGTATATTAACCGAGTACCAAATCCAAAATAAATAAATAAATCACTTTTTATAAATCACTTCCGAACGATTACCTACTAGTAAATATAATTTTACTAAATTAAAAATGATTTACTTTACTAAATTAGACTTACTGAAGTATTTAAGTAATATTAATAATGAAGTAAGACAAAGGATAATATATAATAGACTATGAATATAAATTGAAAGGGTGTGAGAATATATAAGTTGATTACGAACTGTTGGTTAGGTTGTAATTAAGTGACGGATTACATTAGACTGTGGAAGATAGGAGGGCATGGATGGAGGGGAGGGGGTAGGAGAGAGAATTGGAATTATAAAGGGTTGTTTTGTTGAATGGGTTTATGGAATTCCCTGTTAATTGGGATCGGAATTAATCGGCGTTTTAAATTGGGTTTTATTTTGTTGAAAAAAAATTGTAGATGCTGACGTTATTAAACGTGTTAAATTTTTGAATCCTCAAAAAAATTAAAACAGTTTTTCGAAATTTTTAAATTTTCTTTATATTTTTTATCTGACTGTCGATTTGTTCAAGAGAATTTATTCTCTTAACATATGGACAAAGTATAAAGCCAAGACCCGCGTATACGGAATACTAGCAACATTTTGTATGGCGTAGTGGACTTTTTTCATGCTAAAAACACCAACTTAGAGGCTTCGCAGCATATATGTTCCAGTACATGGATTTACCCAGAATTTGGAGTAGAACATTTTATGTGAGTTTTGTGTGTGTGTTTGTCCCCCCCCCCCCCTTTAAACTTTTGATCCGCTGGATTCACAAAGCCTAAAATTTCAGAATATATAGACAATTTTAGGTACACAAAACTTTTATACTCAGTATAAAGAATTTTTTGTTGAATCTCAAAAACTATAAAAGCCAGGACGCTGAAATTTTGTACAAATATAGTATCTCGAAATGGATTTTGAAAAACAGTTCCAGGGTTCCTCAAACTGTTTTTATAAAGAAGCAAAAAATTGGTATACCAAATTTATGTCTTTAACTGCCTTTATTTCCATTTTTTTTTAAATATCGAAAAATGCTGAAAAATGTAAAAAAATTAATTTTCTATAAAGAATCTATACATTATAGTAATATATCTCAAACTTTTTTTAAAAAATTAATATTAGTGACGACATCGCTTCATACAATCAATTTGTATGTAATACACAATATCCAAGTTCAACTATACATAGTATCGCTATCGACAGTTAGATATCATGTGTTACATGCAACTAGTTTAGGTAAATTTATTTATTCATTCATAAAATCACGGCTTTAATCTACCATGACTCAGTTGGTTGGATATCTGATTTCTGAGTCAAAGGTTCTATTCCCGGTGGAGACACAGTTTCTTATTGTGCTTTCAGTCTGGACCAGTGATACGATATAATATCATTATGTCTCTAGAATGTAACAACTTGTTATTGGATGCGTGTTAAATACATATTTTATATAGTACCTACCTGCACGAGAAGCAATGTAAAATATGTAAAATAGAATAAAAATATATGGGTACCACTATGAGAAGTTACCAGCGAAAGGTCGGCTGATGTGAATTACCTTATGAATTAAATGCGTGTATCCCAAAACACAATCTTAATGCTAAATTATGCGTGCTTTTTTTATTTTCACTTATTGCAATGTGAAAATCTTCGTCTTCAAATGGACTTTTCCACTCCAATATGTTGCAGTAGCAATTGCCACGTTATTTGCTACAACCTAGTCTTCCTCGTTACATCCCTGCACCATGTTTCGGCAGACATGAATATGCTTATCATCTTGGACCTCCCCGCAATCGCTAGATACATCTTCTTCTCGTCCTATACCCCACCTGTACAAATTCTATTTACACCTCGTGACACCAACACGGAATCTATTCGGTGTCTTCCATGTGCAGTAGGGTAGATGATGTCCCAGTCCCAAAGTCTCCGACAGCTTGTTTCGACCTCCACTGTACTGTTCAATCCAGTGTTCTTGCCTTGTCCTTTCTGGCGGCAGCCGAAGAGATGTCGGGGTTTGGAAACTTTTCCTCGATTTTAATCTTGCCATCGGAGGCATGTGACCAAACAGAGATGCTTTGGGTCAGTTTATTGCTACATTCTTTCCGAATCTGCAGCTCCTTTTCTTCCGTCCTTTTGAGAGGTTATACCTATTATTGGTTGTATCTCACTTAGCCAAGCATTATATATGCTTTAACATTTTATTTTTTAAAATTTCAACATTATTTCAAACATTGCGGTTTTGTCCACTCAACGTGCTCTCTCTAGTATCGCCCGCATTGCCTGAGATAAAATAATGATCAAAATAATATTTACTGTTTTCTGTAAATAATCAATATATTTTGAGTGCTGTTAATCTGATGAAAACGGTAACTAAACAATAGCTTGCATTTTTTTACTGTGGTCCCACAAAACAATAAAAAATAATTCGCAACTGGGTGGGAGGAGTCTCGTTAAAAATTTCTGCAGTCCTCTCTCAGCTATGGATATTGTGTATGTATGATGCTAGGTAGGTATGTAGGCAAGTCAGGTCGGCTGAATTATACAACATAATGAAATATAGTTTTGGGTTGGTGTTTTGTATATTTGCGAATGAACAAGTCTTGCCAATTAGTGCATTCGTTGAAGTAAAAAGTAAACATCGTGCACTGCGGTCAGGAATTTTATTGCTACCGCAATATTTTGTGGGGATCAGTGCACAAAGTGGAATGATACGTTTATATTTATCTTTCAACATTACTTGAAACTGAGTTGATATTGGGTCGCCAAACACACTATTTTCCTCACTTTCATAAAACACATTAGTGTGCTGTGGGGTTGGGTAAAAAGAATATTATTTCGATCTAGTAAAGAGAAAATAATGCAACAAGTAGGGATTGAAGCACTTCTTTAAATAATATGTTGTTATTAGAAGCTATCTCCTTTATAATTTTAACTTTTTTCGTTTAGAACTTTTTGTATCATATTTATTTATTTATTTATTTAAATTATTTATTTTTTTGTTTATTTATTTATTTATTTTTTTATGTATTTATTCATTGATTTATTTATTTATTTATTTATTTATATATTTATTTATTTATTTATTTATTTATTTATTTATTTATTTAAAAACTAATTTATTTATTTTTTTAAATTTTTTTTTAATTTATATATTTATTTATTAATTTATATATTTATTTATTTATTTACTTATTTATTTTTTTTTAATTTTTTTTTAATTTATTTATTTATTAATTTATTTATTTATTTACTTATTTATTTTTTTTTTTTTATTTATTTATTTACTTATTTATTTTTTGTTTAATTTTTTTTTATTTATTTATTAATTTTTTTTTTATATTAATTTATTAATTAATTAATTTATTTATTTATTTATTATTTATTCATTAAGGAATACAAGCAGTTACAGAATAGGAATGTATGTTTGAACTAATAGCAACATATAAGTCATCGTATATCTGCAACCTTACAGTATTCACAATGAATAAAGTGAATATTTGCCAATTTGAAATCTACAGCTTTCCTTGGATTTGTACATATTGGATATGCGATCCTTGTAGCAGTAAGAGACACTTTAGTCTTTTTAGTTTTAAAGAATATCGAAATTTTATGTGTTATTTTAAGCGTAGAATGAAAACATTCCAACAGAAACGAGGTTATCCGCAATTCGGATCGTAAATTCATCCAACTAAATCCGTTTACTTCTTCATTTCCAACAATTACAGGCTTGTAAATTTCCATTTGTGGCACTGCCCCGAATAGAACCTACAGTGGAAAACTCATTAAAAACATCTTTTACTTCACAACTTTTACAGTTTATGTTGGTTAGGTAGGTAAATTGGTACGTTAAGACGATTGTATAAAACATTGGACTCGGAATATCTTTCGAGAACTAGCACAAAAAAGAAGAACCTATTTGGAACAGTCCGCTCATTAGACCAAGGTGCTTAAACCTATTCATTTACTAGGGATAGATCTTCTTTTACAGTCTCAATCTTGGAGATTGGTTGGCAGAAAAGTGATACATCTCTTCCTCCACTTCGCTCGGTCTTCAGCGAATCTCTTGAACTCAGGTCGTTGATGCACCACCTGGTCGTCAGATACTTTTGACGTGGACAACCTCTTCTAATCGATCCCTGGAAACAGTAAGAATATAAAAAAAATAATGCTATAAAAATAATAAGACTTAGATACATATATCAAATTGACTCTTCTTGATTCATCTAATTTCGTATGAGTGAGTTTTGTTGATGTTTTTTATTTATTTATTTTATTTTTTATCTATTTATTTTTATAACAAAATTCAGTTCAATATACAATACATCTTAAAACTAACAATCATATAAACTAAACGTATTTCTTCACTGAAAGAGTAAGTCTCGAGTTCAGTAGAGAAATTGCGTAATACAAAATTAAGTGAAAACAAATTTAATTCTACTTAAAATTTTTTTTTCAAATGAATATGTCCTTGTTAAACAAGTACGTTCCCTAAAATAAGCATGAATGCTTGTGCTTTAGGTAAACGAAATCGAACTCGCGACCTCTGGATTATTAGCCCAGCGTGATAACCGCTCTGCCATCGACCCATCGAAATTATACACATTGTTAATTTTTAGAGAACAAAGATTGAATATACATTTTTTTAATTGAATATAAATTTCTCAACGGTTTTCATATAATATAGGCAATTTACATTTTTTTTTCAAAAATGTATATGTTCAGGTGCGTATGCACCGACCGTCTTGGAACAGTTGGTGAGTCGTTTGGCGTCTGTGCCGGCTTCCTCGGTTCGATCGCTTGCAGAGGAGAAATTTATGTAGATTCATTTCTTACACAAACACTGCTTTTTTGGGCTGGTAACACTGGTTAGTTGGAAGGAATTTCCATACGGCAATAAACTCGCCACTTGCGCAGGGTGCAAGGAAGTGTTTATTTATTTATTTTTGGTGTAATCTGATATCCTTAGAGTCCGATCGACTTCATATTTTGTATGAAGTAAAAAAATAACAAAAAAAATACTTATTAATAAACTATTTATTTTATTGCTGATTACTTTTCCATAGAAATCCTTCAATAATTCTTCAATAATTTTATCCGTCAAAACATGCAAAATGCTCTCATGCTATGGAAAATTGAGTTTTCTTTTCAAAGACTGTAAACAGTAGAAATATACTTCATTCTTATACATTCAAGGTTTGTCAACTTCAAAGACGAATAAAAAGTGCACATTAAGAATATCGACTTATGTACGATATTTATTAAATGTGGAGATTTGAGATAAAGGCATGGTGTAATAGAACAACCGGGAAATCAAACACCTACAGGGCTTACGACCTGTCGACTGCTGGTTAACGTGATCACTTTAAGCGCTTCCGCAACGTTCACCAATTATGCCATTCATTGAGTTACCTACCTTATCAATCGAAATTCGAAACTATTATCGGTCACCGATGGCAGGACTTAAGCCCTCAAGTTCTCGGTTCTCTTATAATACGTATTTCAACCTCGTCTCTATTGAAATATACAGTTTATAATAATAGTAACTTTTAATTAGTTTTAATTAATTTTGTATTTTACGTAAACCAGCCGATGACAGGTCGTAAGCCCTGTAGGTGCCTTGATTTCCCGGTTCTCCTACAATAAATATTCCAACTTCGTCTCTATTGAGATAATTAAAAATCTGTTAAAAAAAAAAGTAGGTATACATTTTTTTTATACAATAATAAATTATGGTACAGAGTATGACAGTAAATTATTAAAACATGTAAAAGTATGGAGAACATTAATATTTTTTAACTATCTATTCAGCACCTAGCCTACGAAAGGTGGCAAGACTTAGTACCTGTTAATCTCGTTTTTGGAAGTCTAAAATCCTGACATCCTCTCGTAGGGAAAGTGTGAACATTGGCATTGAATAATATATTTTTCTGCATATAATTTGGAAGCATATTATTTTTTACTTTGAAAATCAAAGTTAATGTATTGTATATAACGTATTGCTTTACTGTCATTAATTTTAGTTTATTTAAAACATTAGGTTTATTTTTGTATATTTGTTACATTATAAAATTGTTCTCATTCCCATATTATGAATGGTCTGTAATTTTCTATTTTGAGTTTCATTGCAGAGGAAAAGGACACTAGAACAATAATTTAAATGGGGAATTACAATTGAATTAAAAATTTATATTGATGTGTGAAAATCTAAGTAATAAATATCTTTTTAAGAAACCAATTTTTAAGCCGTTATTTTCATAATATATTCAAAGTTCTTATCAAATTTCAATTTATCATCTATCAGTAACAATAATTAAAAAATGGATAATTTATATAGCGCCATTTTTATGTTTTCACCTCAATGTATTTCATACATTTGACTTTTTCAATATTTTCATTATTAATATTTAATGTGAAGTTGTCATTTTGTCCTTGGTCACTTATAATTAGATTAAGCATATTTGTTTGTTAAAAATATAATTTATATTTAAGGCCTTAATAGTGTTCACCTGAACCCATTATCATCATCATCATCGTCAGCCTGTGTTTGCCCACTGCAGGACATAGGCCTCCCCTCTCCTTCTCCACTCCTCCCGTTCCTGTGCGACTCCCATCCACTGTGGTCCAACAAATCTTTTTATGTCGTCCATCCATCTATTAGGTGGTTGCCCTTGTGGTCTCTTGTCGCCTCTCGGTCTCCACATCACCAGTCTTTTAGTCCATCTATTATTGATCATTCTTGTTAGGTGTCCTGCCCATCTCCACTTCTGCATGGCTATTCTCTCAACCACATCGGACAGTTTGGTCTGACTGCGTATCCAGTCATTCCTCTTCCTGTCTTCTAGTTTTATTGCCAACATTATTCTTTCCATCTTCCTTTGTGCTATACGCAGCTTGTTGGCAGACAATTTGGTTAAAGTGGTTGTTTCCACGCCATAAGTGAATATTGGCAGAATGCACTGCTCAAACACCCTTGCCTTCAGAGAATTTAGTATGGGGCTACGAAAGGTGTTATCGAGTTTCCCAAAGGCCGCCCATGCGAGACTTATTCTTCTCTCAATTTCTATGGTTTGATTGTCTCTGCCTAGGGTCATCTTATGTCCAAGGTATATATAGTGATCAACCTCTTCCACTGGAAGGCAATAATTGCTTGTGTCTAAACCCACTCATTTTAAACTGTACCGTAACTATATAATATGGTACTCAATCCTGTTAATAAAACATACAATTTCGTACAAAAACCTAGATATTCAAACCCAAAATATAAGAATTATTCATTAATAGATTGCATCGAGCGTAATGGTTGACCTCAACGTGGAGTAATTATACTTTGGTGTGTGGCGGGTGTAATACTCCCCTGCATATTCATTGGAATTTGAATTTTAAACCGGAAATGCTCTCATCGACCATAGATATCAACAGACCATAGATAGATATAGTGTAGTGCATAGACAAAACTTTGCCGCCAAATCCACCCATCGGTATATGTAGGGATTCCCATCGGGATGGAAAATGTCATCACTATGTTAAATTCATGCGAATGTACAATCTGGGCCGTGTCTATGGTTTTTAGGCACCTGGCGCACTGAATTACGAAAGCGCCTCCTTTTTTATATTGGTCCACATTTGTTAGTTGACAAACTAACAAATGTGGAACAATTTAGCATTTGATATTAGAACTGCCACGTCACTTCCAATTTTCAAATCTCGTCTTAAATGCTCACTCTTCCTATCAATTCCATAATCGAACATATATCCCAATTTCACTTTCCATCCCTTTTGATCGCTCCTCATCCTCTCCCTTTCCCTTTCTGATTTTCCTCTCCTTTCTGAATTTGTGTAATTTCTCACTTTTTGTTTTGCTGTCTCATACTGGTTGTGTTATTATGTATATGCCGAAACTATGTTATGTACTTTTAATCTCAGATGGTTGACTGGAAGAAATTGCCTCCAGGCAATAAGTCCGCCATTTGTACTATGTAATTTTATGTATGTACAAAGAAGTGTTATATAAATAAATAAATATATAAATATAAATAAATAAACTAACAGGTACCTACTTTGTCCTTTAGTTGCCAATAACAAGTTGCCACATTCAACACACTTGCGATATTAGTCTTCTCACAAATCCAGACTGAAAACACAATTGAAAACTGTACCTTCACCGGGAATCGAACCTGGGGCCTTTGGATCAGCAGTCAGATATCTATACAACTGAGCCACGAAGGCTGACAAATTTTTAGAAATTGATAAAACGTTATTTTATTTTTTTTTATTTTATTTTATTTATTTAAGGTTACAGACAGTTTTTTTTAAATATACATATAATTTCAAATTTAAATACTAAACATAATTTGTTATTTTAATCAGTCAATTTTTCTTGTGTTTCGCGAATATTTATTTCGTTTTGAAAAAAGGCCTTATTAGCCAAAACGATCGTTCAGTCTAAGGAAATAAATCTTTGTGGAATAAATTAGAAATTTGATTAAATTAAGACCCTAAATATATCGTATTTGTGTTTTTTCATTGTTAATTTTAAACTTAATTCAAATTAAACATGGATGTTTGATTCTTTTTCAATTTTAGTGTTTGAATGAATAAATTAATGAATAATATATTTCCAATGAAATAAAAATTACAAATGTACAAAATTACAGAGGCAGTACTACTTTAAATTGCTATGGCTACTCTGCGATCATCGGGGGGGGGGGGGGGCAAGTATAGTCAACCGACGGAATCAAAACCATCCATGTTTACCCATATTATTGATATAATTATGTTATAGAGTTTTATAATATCTTAAGATGTTATAGAACTCCATCATAAGATAATTATATCCATGATCTGGGTAAACATGGATGGTTTTGATTCTGCCATCTGATTGGACTTACCCTTCAGATTTGTTTTTTTTTTCTTCACATATTTCATTCACAGCGAACACCAAGATAAAAAAAACTCTAAACATCTACATCAAGAAAACAAAGAGTACTGAAGCAGATCCTTCTCTACCAATCTGCTTCAGCCAACGAGTAATGAGGTCTTCCCGTCATACGATATGTTTCTTTCAATATCAGCCATTACTCTATTATTTAGGTATACAGCCTTGGTGGTAAGAAACAAAATTGACACTTTGTCATATATTTTTTTGTTTTTTTTTTTCATTCAAATCAATATTCAGAATTCCTTTCCATATATTTAGAGCTCCAGATTGTTATGAACCTGGTGCGTCTTCAACATTTGAACCTATAGCGAATACGGCCCAGTTTACAATGTATACACTTCGCGCATGCAAATGGTATGTTTGTGTGTTGTCAAATGTGAAAATGTCAAATCCACCGCGGGTCAGCCATCTTTATTTTTTTGTCATGTGTGAAAGGAACTATAGATATTTCTTTTTTGAACCGATGAATATTCCATTGGTTCTTCCAGCTTTTGCAAGTTTTTCGCAAAATGAATATTTACCGTGAGAGAATATGGACAAACCCTAACTCGATCATAAAGGCTGTACAGGGTCTCCGGGGAGGTCGCACTGAAAGTTTTTTACTCTCCACACTATGGAATAGTGGAGTCATGATTTCACAATTTTTAAGCGTATTGTTTTTACATCTATTTCTCAACGGGTATCATGTAGAGAGTGGACACTGTCAGTTTCGTCGTGATGTATTTGTATTATCCATTTTGTGTCCTCTCTACAGCCCAACTGCAATTGTTGCCATGGCAACATTTATTGTAACCATAGCACCTGATATTGTTGCCATAGCAACTATCATAATAACTGTCATTCTTGCCAATGCAACTATTTTTTTGCCATGGCAACTGTCATTGTTGCCATAACAATATTTATTGTTGACATAGCAACTGATATTGTTGCCAAAGCAACTGTCATTGTTACCATAGTAACTGTCATTGTTGCCATAGGAACTGCCATTGTTGCCATAGCAACTGTCATTGTCGCCATAGCAACTTTCATTGTTGCCATAGCAACTTTCATTGTTGCCATAGCAACTGTCGTTTTTGCCATAACAACTTTCATCGTTGCTACAGTAACTGTCATTGTTATGTTATTGTTATATTCCCTAGCAACTGTCATTATTGCCATAGCAACTATCATTGTTGTCATAGCAACTGAACTGTCATTGTTGCCATAAAAACTGCCATTGTTGCTATAGCAACTGTCATTGATGCCATAATAACTGTCGTGTTTGTCAATACAACTGTCATTGTTACCATAGCAACCTACATCGTTGCCATAGCAACTGACGTTCTTGACACAGTAACTGCCATTGTTGGGAAAATAACTGTCATTCTTGCCATAGCAACTGTAAAAAAATATGAAGAATATACTTTACGATAAAATCTGACCCAAAGGTCTGCATAAAAGAAGAAGAATTAGATTAAAGGAAATTGTTTGTGTAAAAACTGACCCAAAAGTCTACATAAAAGAAGAAGAATTAGATTTAAGGAAAAATTTTGTGTGAAAACTGACCCAAATATCTACATAAAAGAAGAAGAATTAGATTAAAGGAAATAAATTGTTTAAAAACTGATTATAATAATAATAATAATAAAAAATATTGTATGGTTCAAGGTAAAAATAATGAGATAGCCGACGTAATATCGGGACTTTTTTCAGGACTTTCTTTTTTCTTTTTTTCACCCAACTTTAAGACTTTTTTTACCGTTTGGAGCATATTTTTCGACCTTCAATATTTTTCGACAGTGTCTATAGAGCGTCTCGTTTGTTTCCGGTCATTTTGAACGGCATAGAGCGTCACTAAGTGCACTCCAAGGCAGGTAGGTAGCCGGGTGACTGCGCTACAATGCCTTATTACGCGTAATGACATAAGCATTTCATATTATTTATAAATAAGATTTTGGGGTGCTGAGAAATTGAGCAAATACTAAGAAAATTTAGTAAATTCGGCCCTAAATTTTGTTTATTACAAAGGTAGGCATGTATTTCTGAAAACTAAATTTCCCTCTGATAAACTTACTGAAATCCGTCTTGTGGATTTATTAAGATTTTCATACCTTCTTTTGTATTAATACATGACTTACATAATTCCCAGAATCACGTTAAAGTTTTTACTCGCTTAAACGACTACTTGATAACACAATTTCATTTATGCGAGGCGTTATGTGGAGAAAGACATGGCGTGAATTAAAATTAATGGCAAAAACTTTTAGGAATATTACTAAATAATAATCTTTCGGTAACAATAATTAATTAGTCCGAATGGCTAGACTCACGATCCCTTTTAATACTGATTACAAAAGAAATAAATGAAGATTTACTGTTTAATTTCGACCCAGATTTCCCCATACTCGAGTCGTTCCGGATCTTGAAGTAAGTAGGTTTTGATGAATTTACAGCATTCAAGTTTTTTACATGAAGATCAAAGATTTTTGTTTTTATTCCTCCTTGGAATCGTGACTTTTGTGACTATCTACCATTGATCACTCGTCAAAGTGCCTACCTCCATCTAAGAAAATCTTGAAAAAATATCGAAGGTTTTCGGTGATGACTTTGCAATGTCACTCCAACGGATCTGGACCTCTGGATCGTCTACCCTCTGCGTTTCTCATTATGACGAGCTTCTCTAGGTTATAATGGGCCCTTCTGACATTTTTTTGTAAATTAATTAAATAAGTACTAAAATATGGAATTAAAGTCAGTAATGGATCTAGGAATAAATAAATAATAATAATAAATGGATAATTTCTATAGCGCCATTTTTGTGTATCCACCTCAAAAATCACTAATCTGCTCCATAATATTTTGACGTGTTATACATATGTAGGTATGTAAATATTTATGTATGAGGGTATTTTTTTTGTTAGGGCATCAGTCGTAAACAAGAAAATTTTAAAGGATAAATACACTGAATATTTGAGACTAAAGAGAAATGAGAGACTGAAGATAAGGGACAGGGGATGGTTTTTGAAAAACTTACTTATGTGTTTTAATTTTCGTTTTTCGTATTGGATATTTTTCACACTTTCTGAATTTATCATGACAAAAAAAAACATTTTAAAAATACAAAAACGAGTGGGTTGTGGCCAACGCTAAATTCCTCACCAACAAGTCATTTTATAAAGTTTTCAAATTTTGTATGGGTAAAATTCAGATTTTCATGAAATGTGTTTGTTAAATTATTTTTTTATTTAAGTATTTATAAAAACTTGATAAGTAATTCTTCAATGCCATTTTATGAAAGTGATGTGCCTTTTTACCAATTTAAAAAAAAACAAATTTTTAGTTTCCTGAGCATGTGGTCACATTGAAATATTTGATATATAAAAAAAATAAGAAGCACAATTCATATATCCTTCAAAATCTAATGGGGGTCTAAGTGAGTATCAGATATACATATTTGCAAAATTTGAAATGAATTGAATGAGTAGGTACTTTAGTCTATAATAGATAAGGTAAACACACCTTACATAGCACACAGCACGCTGCACACAGAACATAGCACACACATAGATACATTGTGATGAAACTTTCAGAATACAATCTCAGCATGATACTAGTTGATAATCTGCAATAAAAAAATAGCATTAAAAATTGCGAAATCATAACCCTCCACTAGGTATATCCCAATTGAAGCCTGCCCACGATATCTTGGAGTAAAGCTGTACGAAATAAAATAAAATCCCGGAACAATAAAATTTCAAAACTAGCCGGAACGTCCTGGGGTTGTGCAGCGCAGACGCTGAAAATATCAGCTATGGCTCTAGTGTACAGCACTGCTGAATACTCCTCCCCGGCTTGGGCCAGAAGCTCGCACTGCAACAAGACACAGAGCTCAACAAGACTTTGAGGACGATCACCGGAACGGTGAGGCCTACCCCTCTCCCCTGGCTTCCAGTTCTGTCTAACATAGCCCCCCCTGAGCTTCGCAGATCCATGGCAACTGTTAACTTGATGGACAAGATAAGAAAGAACCCATCACTACCAGCCCATCAAGACATCTTCCAACATCCCGCCAGACGACTGAAGTCCAGAAGACCAATATGGACCATGGAAGATGTTAATTACAACATAAAAAGTGCAGCATGGAAACAGAGATGGACAAGTGCGGAATGCCACAACAAGTCCCTGATTGCGGATCCCACAGTGCAAGTCCCTGGCTTCAACCTGCCTAGAAGACTTTGGGTTCAACTCAACAGAATCCGCACAGGCCAGGGGTGCTGTAACTACCTTCTCTGGAAGTGGGGGAAAAGAACCTCTCCCAATTACGAATGCGGAGCGGAGACTCAGACGGTGGCACATTTGGTGGGGGAGTGCACCTTACACGGATTCGAGGGAGAGATGGAGGACATCCACAGACTCGTCCCAACAGCGGTCGACTGTCTATTGACAGCAAAGTTTCGACTTTGAGCCAAGCAGTGCCGATGCCATACGCAAAGTAAAGTAAGTAAGGTATATCCCCTTGGGTCAGTGAGGAGTAAAAAACTTGATGAATTTGTTTATTCCTACCACATTTAAATCTCGAGCAACGCCGAGTATAAAAACTAGTCATTTTATGATAATTGTAACGTCTAAAGACACTGTTGTAACTTGTAACTGTTAAAACATATTGAGATACTGTCGAACGATTGAGACATTGTAGAACTAGTAAAAAATATTATATAAGAATATCGTTTTTATAAACTTGCTGTACAAAAAGTATATAAATGGATGGTGGCAAAGCAGTTAGCACACTGGGTTAATAATGCAAAGATCGCAAGTTCGAATCCAGCCTCGACCAATTTCGTTCATCTATAGCACAAACGTTAATGCTTGGTTTAAGAATCGTATGAGGATGGATAACTTATAACAAGGACATTTTCATTATTAAAAGAAAAAAACGAAAATAAAAAAATAATAGTTTTACGATGAATTTAATTCGATTTTCGACCATTTATAAGGTAAAGGCATCAAATATATTTACAATAATATAATTCATTGTTGAAACACAATATATACACCAATCCATCCTGTATACAAATTGTATGCACGCGTTTCAAAGCTATTTTTTTTGTTAAAAAACAGAAACATTATTGATTCTTAAAAATTAGGAAAGAGGTACATATGTATGTAGATGGGTCGCTTTGTGGATAGGTCACCTACATACATGGTAAACAGAATTCACAAATCAACAATAATTGTCGAAAAATGTAACTGTGTTTTGAGGGGATCTACACAAAAATAAGCCTGTTCTAGATATTACGTGGGAATGGAGGCACAGTCGTACCTTGAATTATGACAAAATAAATTATATTTTTTGTTTAATTAAATCTAAAACAATACCCACAATGCGGGGAAACCAGCGACAGATGTGCGGGTGTGATTTACCCTTTAAAATGAATCACGACACATTTATTTATTTATTTATTTATAAAAGGATACATCGACAGACATCCAGCTTACAATTTATTTTAATAAAATGAAAACAATATTGGTTATTATTATGAGTGCTGGACGTCCAATTATAAATGCACCCAACATTTCAAAATTATGTGAGCACATATTTAATCACACACGTAAGCTACATAAATAAGAGAAAAGTAAGCAAAATTGCGTGTTGGGGTGCGTGGTGCGTGGGTGCGTGTTGTCCCCTTGGCTCTTTAATCTCTACATTGATTTCTGCATAAGAGCCCTTTACTTAGGCATGAAAGTAAGGGTATGTAACAGTATGCGATCTTATGTATGCAGACGACAAAGTACTGTTAGCAGAAAGTATGTAAGAGTTACAGTATCTTGTAAGAATTGTATATGAAGGAAGCATAGAAAATGGACTTAGAATGAATGCCAGCAAATCGAAGGTAATGGTCTTTGAAAAGAGTGAAAGCAGAACAGTGTGTCGAATAAAAGTAGAGAGTGAATGGCTTGAACAAGTCGACGAGTATGTCTATCTGGGTAGTATGTTCCAACGGAATGGACGGCCTGATAAGGATGTTGAAAGAAGAGTTATGGCAGGAAACAGAGTGAATGGAGCACTTAGACCAGTTATGAAAGATCGCAACATATCAAAAGATGCTAAAGTTGCCATTCATAACGCAATCGTAGTGCCAAACCTGACGTATGCAAGTGAGAACTGGACATGGCAGAAGCAGAATAAATGCAGTTGAAATGAGATCGCTTAGAAGAATTTGTAACAGAACGATGTATGACAGAGTTCGAAATGAAGATACAAGGAAAGAATGTAAGATGAAGAAAGATGTAATTAACAGAATGAAAGTTAACACATTGAGATGGTTTGGCCACTTGGAGAGAATGAATGAAGAACGCCTGACGAAGAAAATATACAAAGCTGACAGGAATGGAATAAGAGGTCGGGGGTGCCCAAGAAAAGAATGGCACGACCATGTAAACGATATTCTGAAAGATGGAAATGTAAGAAGCGTGAACAACAGACGAAAGTGTATAAGACGATGTAAGAATGTTGATGAGGCGATGAATGTGTGTCAAGATAGAAAAATGTGGCGTTCGGCTCTCTCTGCCTACCCCGTGAGGGACATGGCGTGATGGTATGTATGTATGTATGTACGCAAAAGTTAAGTAAAAAAAAATAGTTACATGAGTAAAGCAAAATAGTTACATAAGTTAAAGAAAAGACAATTCAAACTGATTACAATCAAATACCGTATATCAATAGCATTGAGACCTCCTTAAAACAACACGCGCAAGTTAACTTTTTTCTTAAAAGCAGAGAGCGAATCCGCAAATACGTCAAGATCAGGACACTCCCTTGTCAAATAGGTCAAGATCAGGACACTCCCTTGTCAAATACGGCAAGATCAGGACACTCCCTTGTCAAATACGTCAAGATCAGGACACTCCCTTGTCAAATACGTCAAGATCAGGACACTCCCTTGTCAAATCGTTATACTGTCTACACATTCTTGGTATGGGACTGTATTTCATAAAGCTGGTCCGAAGTATATTATCACATGTGTGTATCCCCACACACCAGTCCCGTCTCACCCTAAAAGGAAATATTCAGAATGGGTGGTGAACCACCTTTCTGATTTTATTTTACTGTTGTACATATTTTAGATTACCCGGCTTATGTGGATCAACCAAAAATAATATAATTGAATTGAAAAAAAAATCACGGAACCCGCCCTCGCGGTAGACCGCCAAAAAGATGGAGGGATAGCTGGAGGTCCACTTCGCAGGAAGAGCAGGCCTCTTAAAAAACAGACCTGAAGGTCTATTCAAAAGAAGAAGAAGAAGAAAAAAAATTGAAACACCATTTTAAACCGTTCTCTCACAAATTTATATTATAAAATTTTTATTACACACTTACACATTTAGTTGGCACATTTAGAAATTGCTATTTGATATTACAAATTAATGTGTTAAATTTTTTTTTGTATGATTGTAAAAAACTAAACTTTTGAAGCTACAAGTTGTTTTATCCATTCATATCATGACGTAATGGCCACAATTTGGGGTGACACATTCGTGTATACCCATACACCACTCTCTTCTGACTGCATTCAGAATGGGTAATGGACCACATTGATGAACTGTTCGTTGTATTTTCGATTACCCGGCTCTTACGGGTCAAGTTTTTAAATTATCCCAATTTTTATTTTTCGTTACATAAATGGAGAAAGTATATTGACGACCGTAAAAAGAGGTTCAAGTGCAAAAAAAAGGTATTATGATGTCATTGAAGGTGGTGGGTGTTTTATCTCCATGTTTACGTTAGAGAACTGGCGCCATATCCAAGTTTTGTGGAGAAACTGTATATAGGTACCACCCATCTCTAACAAAAAATGATATATTACGTCCCCACCAACATTTGAGAAACACTGACTACATACCAAATGGATCAATTTCAATTTTATCAATTTAGCAAAATGGCGTATTCCAAGCATCTATATTAATGATATCTCCTTGTGATTTACATTAACACAAATAATGTCGGCCTTTGTGGCTCAAATAGGTAGTTGGTTAACTGTTCCGGGCTCAGTTCCCGGTGGAGACACAATTTTTAATTGTGTTTTCAGTTTGGATATGTAAGACTATTAATGGCCTAAGCCATTATCTATAATAAATGGTTGGCAAACTTATTCACCAAAGAACCAAATTACAACGACGAAAAAAATTGACAGCCCAATCTGTTTATTAATTATGCCCAATCTCTATTTAAAAATTAGGCCTTCATTAAATTATGGGTATCCACACAAAGCTTCATAATTAATACTTAATATTTTTTTATTTATTGATGAAAAAATATATGAAAGGATAGTATCCACAAATTCAAATCATGACAATAACTGACAAACATATGCGAACAATGTCCGTGTATCTCCTTGGAAAGTTTGAGTACCTAAGTCAGGTTTGTATTTTGTTGTTTTTTTTATTTTAGGCATGATTCCAGGTTCTCATCAATATGATGATTTGTCAGTTTACTCTCGATCGAAATTCATTCTTGAGAAAGATTGTACGCGGGAATAATATGTAGAAACATTGAAGGCATACAGAAATAACACTAATTTTTAAACTATGTAATATTTTACCAGTTGACAAAAAGGTTAATGTTTTACTTACCATGGAAGAACTTCACAGGGATGAATTTAAATTAAAGATAACTCACAAATATACAACTCGACAAATAACAAACGACTTACTGACAATACCAAAAACAAATAACTTTTACGGTGACAGAACTAAGGCAAAAATAATACCGAAATTATTCAATAAACTACCTAAACATATACTGGGTACTATGATGAAAGACAAGAAAAAAATAAAAATCTCTTTAAAACAATTTTACACCTAACATGCTTAATTTTCATTGCTTTCGATGATTTTATATTTGTTCTGATTTGCCTTGTTTTCATTGCTGTGTTTTTAATTTATTTTATTTTGTTCTGTTTGTGCTTTATTCTCATTGTAAAATGGTAAAAAAAATAATAATGTTTTATATATGTGTAGACATATTGATGGTTGATTAACAATATAATTATTATAGTGTACGAGAGTAGCTTGCACTGACAAACTGTTCATACAGTTTAGTGCAAAATTTATATAACCAAATGTAAATTGTGTAATATAACCAAATGTAAATTGTGTAAATTAACAAATAAATAAAAAAAAAAAACGAAATTAGAAAGAACAGTAGACGCGAGTTTTTCTTTATCAAATGCGAAATTATTGTTTTGTGGCTCCATCGTTAATTAATAAAAATAAAATTACTTTGTATAAACCACTTTTATTAGAAACAAGTTACATGTTTCAAGAACAATGTTCTCTTCCTCAGGACACTTAGTGTACTTTTGTTGCGAGTTTTTTCGGTTAATCATAAGAGTCAGGAATATTATTCCAGGCGGTGCACAGTGTGCAGGATTATGACTTCCTTCTACAAGTATTTTAAGTCAGACCACTTGTGTTGTTAATTTTGTTTTCTCCGATATTTCCAAATCAACAATAAGAAGTTCAAATTTAGATCTCCTTATTTCTTTGTTTTTTAATCCAGCAATTGTAATCAAAATTTACTAATGTCAATGCCAAAGAAGAAAATTCAAATCTGTTAACGAAGCATTAGCAGGTTTTTTACGAATGCAAAGGTCGTTCTGCTATTTCAAAATTCCAGAAACCTGATTCTTTAAAGAAATTACCTACACAATGGCAATAAACACGCCTTTGTACATAAATAAAGTACCTATAGGTATTCGTGAATAAATATTCGCAATGTCACGAGCCAATCTTCGTGTGTGACGAAGTCGTTCGATAATATTTCGTCTTCGATTACCTCCGGACTTTCCCGAGTTATTCCGAAGTCTTACAACACATCGTTGCAAAAATGGTCTCACACTAAATCTAATATATATTTTTTTAATTATACAATATAGAATAATAATAATGTAATAGTGCAACAATAGTACAATTTACTATACAACTTAGACAATTTAGAATATGTTGGCACTGACAAAACGCCCCAAGAGAACACTTAATTATAACATGAACAGAATCAGTTCTTACAACATGAAAACAATTAAACAGTACCAACATCCAGTGGATAAGAACTATTCCACTAAGCAGTGCTTGTGTCGGAATAGCTTAACATTAATTTTAAATGACATAGTCCATATTTAGGTTTAATATTGGGTTACCCTGACAAATGCCGGCCTTCGTGGCTCAGTTGGTTAGGTATCTGATTGCTGATCCAAGGGTCACGGGTTCGATTCCCGGTGGATACACAGTTTTTAATTATGTTTTCAGTCTGGATCTGTGAGACGATTAATATCGCAAGTTTCCAGGTTGTGGCAACTTGTTATTGGGTGCTTGTTAAATTAATATTTGACATAGTACCTACATGTTTGTTGCCCGAGAGGTAATGTTAAATAAATAAATAAACAAAAGAAATCAAAAATCGAAGAATCTGCAAAGCTGAGGACATCGTAAAATGGGGGCGCCAAAGTAGAAGGTATTGGAATCAACACGTCAGCCACATCCGAAGATATATCTATCTTTGGGATCCTATAGGATCCCAAAGATAGCCCGAGACAACGTACCGGAGGGTTCTCAACCAAGAGGACGCCCACCAAAAAGATGGCGAGATAGTTGGCAGTCCACATTACAGGAGGCTGAAAATGCAGCATTAAACAGGGCCTGGGCCTAATGAAAGAACAAGAAAAGGAATCAAAAGAGCACACATTTTTACAAAAATGGAAATTTACAATAATTTATGAATATCTATCACGATACAAATACATGTTCATACATGCCGACACGCCATGAAGATGGCAGAGAAAGCTGAACGTCACATTATTTTACCTCGACATGCATCCATTGCCTAATCAATATTCATGCATCGTCTCATACATGCCCGTCTGTTGTTCAAGCTTCTTATGTTTCCCTGTTTCAGAATGTTCACATGGACGTGTAATACATTTTTTGGAAGATCCCAACATCTCGTCCCATATCTCTCTACTTTGTACATTTTCTTCGTCTGACGTTATTCATTCATTCTTCTCTTGTCGTCAAACCATACAAGTAAATAAATTCAGTTTGAAATTTTCTCGCACCAAAGCACCCATAAAAAGCAGAGAGAAGAAAACCCTCGGGAAATAACAGGCAGTACTCGAACCTTATACGTGACCGAATCAGAAACAGTACGATCAGGGAGATATGTGATATTCAAGATATTGTCAGATGTAGGACACATTAAAGAGACCATGATGTGGAGAGTGAAATGAGATACCTTTGAACTGCCACTGCCACTGGTTTTACACAGTAACAGGAGGAAGGAAAATAAGGAATATTTGCCTACCTTTTCTGGTCTGGACAAAGCTAAATTTATCCCAATGCTTCCTGATGTTCACCTCACAAAATATTCACAAATACAATACTTATAAGTTGGCGTGCTCTTGATGCTGACTGATTTTTTGTAGGCAAATTTGTAGGCATGAAAGGGAGTAGGTAGGATGAAATGCAACAATAATATTGAATCTCAAAATATTGATATGTCATGATGTATAGGTTACCTATCCATGTGGGAAATACCACACCTTAACATCCAGTCCAAATTTTGGACAGTTCCTATGCACTGTGGAAAGACCACACTTTAACATACATGAAAAAACATAGGAAAGAAGGATGCTGCCTGCAGGACCCACAAAAGATGAATGAGCGAACGAACGAACCAGTAAATGAGCGAATGAATGAATGAACGAATGAAAGAATGAATTATATATTTCCAATAGCAAAAAAATACAAAAGAACAAAATTACAATTTATTTTATACCTTAAACACTTTTTTCCACACATTTAGAAATTTTACCGCTTCATTAGACATATTTCGTTCATAGTCATAGATAGAAAGACAGTTGGGATTCTACATCGCGAAATGCCACAAATTCTGCACAAACAGGCCCCAATGTCTTTCAACAAGTAGATATAATAGAAAGAAGAAGAAGAAGATTTTGAAACGATTGCATCCAATATAAGTAGGTAGGTTTCAGTTAGGTAGGAAGTTCAACAGATAAGTAATGAATGTCGGCGCCAGAATATATTTTCTTTTTCCCCAATACGGAGGGGATTTGGGACTTTTGTTGGATCAGCAGTTTACTGTATTTAAAGCTTTTACTACATACGGTAGATAAGACTTAGATATATATCTCTGTGGGATTTGTTCAAAGGTGCTGGACTTTTGTGAAATCAAACTCTAAATCGTAAGACTTAAATAAAATACCAGTTTTTTTTTTTTGAGTCATGTTATATCTACATGTCTAAAAACTCTTAATTGAAACACTTTCCCTATCCTCTCTCACATCCCACAACTTATATCTCCCTCCTTTCTATGTTGCTATGATTTTACATTTAATAATGTTACGTTTTATCTTTCTGTATGTTTTACTCCTCACTAACCCCAGGGGATATAATGGGGAGTTATGATTTCGCAATTTTTAAGGGTATTTTTTTATTGCAGATTATCAACTAGTATCATACTCAGATTGTATTCTGAAAGTTTCATCACAATGTATCTGTGTGTGTGTGCTATGTGCTGTGTGCTATGTACGGCGTGTTATTTTACTTTATCGATTATAGACTAAAGTACTCATTCGATTCTTTTAATTTTTTGCAAATATTTATATCTAATACTCGCTTAGACCCCATTAGATTTTGAAGGATATCTGAATAGTGCTTCTCAATTTTTTCAACTGTCAAATATTTCAAAGTGACCCCAAGTTCAGGAAACTTAAAAAATGAAATTTTTATTTTCAAATTAGTAAATAGGCACATCACTCTCATAAAATGGCATTGAAGAGTTTTCAAGTTTTCGTAATGAAATATTTAAATAAAAAATAATTTAACAAACTCATTTCATGAAAATGCTGATTTTTTTCCATACAAAATTTGAATGACTCGTTAGTGAGGAGTACCTATAGCGTAGGCCACAACCCACTCGTTTGTAAATTTAATGTACCTATCACAACTTTGGTTGGTTGGAAGAAATTGCGTTATGGCAATAAACCCGCCGTTGTACACATTATAATGTACATGAAGTAAAATAAATAATAACATCATGAATGAAAATGTTTTCATAATTACTGGTGAAATTCTCTTCGCCTTACAACACTAAATTAATAAATTTTTAAAAACTTCTTGTTAATATTTATCAAAATTCATTTAAACTTGGCCATAATTTCTATTTTTATTTTATTTTGAAAAGTGTTTGGACCTGGGGGGCAAATCTAGTCAACCGGCAAAATCAAAACCATCCAAGTATACCCATATCATCTTTTAACTTATGGAGTTCTACATATTGACCGCTTACCGCCAATACCTCCTATCTTAAATATGTAAAATTTTACAGAAGAGCTCTAACTACTATGAACTTGGCTTTAAAAAATAGTTAATTGAAATTAGGAGGTATTGGCGGTAAGCGGTCGATATAAATATCTTGAGATGTTATAGAACTCCATAAGATTAATTATATCCATGATATGGGTTAACATTTGGAACTGTTAAGGATAGCCGTACCTGGAAGAGAAGGACCAACAAGGAGCTTTACGATTTAGTCTATAACATCAGCGTAGTCAAATTTCTTGAAATAAGCAGCGCTGGTTTGGCATTTGCACCGCGAGGTGGATCTGGAGCTCACTAAAGAGTGTTTCACGATGGTCCATTGGTGCGAAGTGATGGCAGACAACTGCGTTGGTTGGATGGTGTCGCGATGAATTGTCGTTTGCTGGGCCACGATGGAGTTCGCGTGCTAATTCCACGCCGGAGGACGCTATAGGACTCTTTGGTCCTGTTCATCCCCGACGTAGCCGCAACGTCAGACAACACAATATCCTCCTATCCGCGAGTTCAACCACTACCTCCGAGAGTTCAACCTCAAACGTGGGGGCCACCGCTCGATATCGTTCGCAGGGGCAAGCCCCTAAGCACACCGATCAAGTCGTTTGCTGGGCCAGATAAACTGTAAATTGGCAGTCAGTGACAGAGCAGGATGGCGAAATTTCTTGCAGGAAGCGAATACCCGCCAAGGGTTGTAACGTTGAAGATGAAGATGAATTAGATATACATCAACAGAGACGCAGAAAACAACGGCAATATACCTTATTTATATTCCCATTTCAATATTATACCTTTGAGTATAATTTTCCACAAGGGTGATTTCAATTTGTAGTGTTTTGTGAGGAAATTTCACAAAGAATATTCATTCGTTGCATGAAATGGTCTTCGGTAGTTACCCGAGTTCTGCAAATCCAAGAGAGAGAGAAAATTCCACAAAATGCTCCACTCCACAGAATTTCATAGAATTCCAAGCTATTGTTTGTATCGGTGAATAGATTCGTTTGAATGCGCTTTTCCACAATTTAAATTCAAAACGAAATATCAATTTAATACTTTGCCACGATCTTACGTGCATTTTGCGATTGTTGTTGGAATACCTATAGTTTTAATAAATTATATGTAGGTACCAGACTTTTTATTTCACTTTGTATAGTTTCTCTGGCAACTTAGAGACACGATGCCAAATCTTCAAATTCAACTCAACTCGCACTCAATAGCTAGTTGCCATATTTTGGAGACTTCGTTTCAAAAATCCAGACAGACAATCGATAGCGAGATAGCATGGGTTCAGGAGTCAGATATATGTATGTATAATTAACTGCTCTAAGTTTACGGTATTGTAGCTGCGCTCCTCATTAGCTGCAATTTGTATATCCTCGACAGTTCTCGAAGATTGACCTACCTACTACAGATCATCGCCGTTCGTACAAACCAATCGTGAAGCCCTTCATGCGTCAACCGTCTAACTAAATAGTGTCGCGTTTATCGTAGTTTATTTATTGCGACCTTAGAAATCACGAACAGCTGAATTATTATCAAATTATATCAACTTTCATAAGAATATACTAATGTTGATCATTAGAGTAAATCTTTTTTGAAACTCTTCATCGAATAGCATATCAAATATTGAACTGACTGACTTATGCGATATTATATTTGAAGGTCGATGTTTACATTATAAATCTTTTGAACACGCACATCTATATAATGCTTCTCATAATTTCAGACCTTATGTTCCTTCACAGCATACAAAATGGAAACAAAGAATGCTATGAAATTATTACCAATATTAAATTTAATACATCTACTCATACTCCGTCATTTTTCGTCTCCAATATCTGTAAAACAAAAACGCTCCGATTAACAGAATGATAAACTTAGACAACTCTTATGAAAAAAATGCTGACTTAGACATATTTTTTTATTCACATAATACTAGTTGCATGTAACACATGAGATCCAACTGTCGATAGCGATAGTATGTATAGTTGAAGAATATGTACCAAACTATAAACCCATAGATACAAATTATTGAATATTTTCAGATATTTTGTTTTCTATACAACATATGTAGGTATGTATGTCAAGATAGGATAGTATGGAGGAAGATCCTTTTTCCTACCCAGAATATGCAAATAGCATGATGGTATGTATGTATGTTTGGAGATGAAGTATCAAACTATTAAGTCTTCTTACATATTGTGTATAGGCGACTGCCATACAAAATGTATGAAGCGATGTCGTCACTAAATTCAATTTTAAAAAAATTGTTAAAAAAAAATTGAGATCTTCTACTACAATTGTAATATTTTTTATAGAAAATTAAATTATCTAGTTGGGGTGTTTCGGCTTTTTTCGATAATTGTAAAAGTTTTGGAAATATAGGCAGTTAAACTCATAAATTTATCATAAAAAAAATATTTTTCTTAATAAAAAATGTTTGAGAAACCCTGGAATTTTTTTGAATAAACTAATTTGAGATTTTGTATTTGTCTATGTTTGTACCAATTTTCAGCGTTTTAGCGTTTATGGTTTCTGAGATATATGGAAAAATAAAATAAAAATTCAAAAGTTGATAACCCCTGACTGAAACAAAAATTCAAAATTCCGAGTATAAATGTTTTGTAGGCCTGTCACTGTTTATATATTCTGAAATTTTAGGCTCTGTAAATTGAGCGGATCAAAAGTTATAAGGGGGGGGGGACACACACACAGACACACAGACACACACACATACACACAGACACACGAAATGTTCTACTCCGAATTCTGAGTAAATCCGTGTACGGAACATATATGCTGCGAAGCCTCTAAGTTGGTGTTTTTTGACAAGTTGGAAAAGCCGTGAAAAAAGTAGACCTCTCCATACAATAAGCATGATGACTAATTTTGAAAAACTATCTCACGATGTTTTTACGCATTCACTGTTTTCAAATATATATACATTTCTACATAAAATAAAGGTTTAGTAGCAAAAATCGCCATTTTAAAATCAAATTTGACATTTACGCCAAAAAAAGCTTGTAGTATCATGGCGGCTGCCGACCCTGACGGTGACGTCATGGTATCGTAAACTGCATATCACTACTATATGTAATATATGTGTTCTAAGACGATTTGTGTATTTATAATCAATTCAAAAGTGCATAAGCGTTGTGCGGTCCCTAAATGTACAAACACGACGAAAAAAACACCTACTGAGGTATTTGTTTTCGTCCCACGCGAAAAAAAAAGAGAAATAAGTGATTAAATTTCGCACGGCGAGACACAAGTGAATTTTATTAAGTGCGCGTTTACAATGAAGTACAGTATTTGTTCCCCCACTTTTAGCTCTCAATAATATAATATTTACCATTATTTAGGCAATAAGCATATAAAGAACTTCATTAATGTCCAAACGTCAAAATAGGCCATCATAAGTTTCCCGCGTATGTTTTTAGCTTATGAACACATAATGTAGAGAGAAGAAGGAGCATATTTTATCGATTTTCGAGATGTAAGTTGTATTTAAATTACAGATAAATAAAGTACTTATATGTACTTATTATTAAGTTTTTACGTTTCGAAATTCTGATGAACAAAAGTCTTTGTTCGACGCAAAGAAATATCCGACCATCAAAAGTTCCATTCTAGTTAAGAGTAGTTAAGACAGGCAGAAAAATAACTACTATGGCTGCTATTGCTAAAAATAACGATAGCAGATAAATATAGCTTGTTATGAACACAATACAAATAACGAGCGCTATGTAATAATTCGTATGCTGCTAAAATTGTAACGATGTTTTAAAACGCATGCTTCGCGTAATCGCCGTCGTTTCGCAAATCGCTTCATTGCATGAAAAAAATATAGCTTGCTAGTTTAGTTTGGCAGTGACCAGCATCATAACATGTCGAACGTTCGTCAGCTCACCATCGCGTGACAAAATTGTAGAATACTAAAACTAAATTAGTTTACCATACGTTGCGAGCGTTCATTATTTATTTATTTATTCAATAAAAACTAAGTTACATACAAAATACAATTAACATAGGCCCGATATTACAGTCGGCCCTCAACTCATTGAGTTTGCCAAACTCAAGATTAATGTTAAGGGGAGATTGAATCCATTTCCGTATTACAGTGCAATATGACATGTCAGTTACTAAATCTTCAATTATAGACATATTTCACTTTTTCTGTGGTTATTATCTGTCAAATTTAAATAACCTCAAATAATACGAAATACAAAACGGGACGCTACGACTTTAAATACCATTGTTTTATTATCCAACATGGTAAATTTAATTTTTTTCACCAAAATAATGCTTTTAAATGCCCGTGTTCGTTTCAATACGGCTGTCAGTTTGTTTTGTTGTGTGGCGCCACCTTCGATACAACACTGAAACTACACACGTTGCCTAACGCCTCTAGTGATAGAAACTGAAACTACACGAGTTGCCTAGCAAATGACAGTTGACTCACAGTTAAGTACTTAATCTGCCAGAAACATTGAATTAAATATTTGTCGTTTTAGTGACGTATTTGAGGGAAGATTAGGTCTAAACGGACACTGTAATACGCTATATTTTTGTAAAACTTGAGTTTAGCTCTTAAACTGACACTGTAATACCGGCCCATAGTGTCCCCCGATAGGTAGGCGAGTATCTAGGTAAATTGAAACTATTTGCTTTGATGAATACTTGTTCCATTTATATTTAATTTGTTTTAGTTTTAAGTATTTAATTAAAATATTAATATATCGATAACACCAAAATAAACATAGTCCAGACCGACAATTAATGCGTATATTGTATTGAAGACTATCAGAAGAATTGACGCGACCATACTATGACGTCGTGCGCTCTGATTGTTTTTTCTCATAAAATGGCGGACTAACACATTTTGTATTTTTATATTTATAATATTCATTCCTTTAAAATGAAAATAAGTACATTTTTTAAATCTTTATAACCTATTTTATTTTTTAAAATCATAATTTCAATGATTTTTTTCTTACAGTCATCACACCTATTACATATTTTAATATATTAATCATAATATGTATATGAATCATAACAGTTATCCCATATGTATATTAGATTCATCATAATACATTGTGTATTTCCATTTCAACCTCATGTAACACTGTACAACTCCCACAAACAATATAATTACATCATTTTATTTTATAATCAAGCAATGAAAGCCACCAAGTTATTTATTTCTGAAACGTTAAATATTCTCCACCACGTTACAATACTCGGTGCGTGTTATAACAGATGCGTCAACGATTCAATAGAGCGGATAGCGATATTATTTGGTTTATTGTCCCAAATAAACCAAATAAATCAATAAATAAAAATAGCATGTTAAAAATAAGCAGCATATTCCATATAGCTTGTTATGAAAAAAATAGCCATTTCGAACAACACAACAGTTGACAGTAACAAACACAATTGACAGTGACAATATGGTGACGTCATGCGATCTGATTGGTGTTTCACATAAAATGGCGGACAAACATATTTTGTATTTTTATTTTAATAATATTAATATTATTCGCTCTTTTAAAATGAAAATAAATATATTTTTTCAAATCTTTATAACATATTTTATTTTATAAAATCATAATTTCAATGATTTTTTCTTACTGTCATCACGCCTATTCTCGCGTATTCTGGCTTGATACATTGTCGATATGTTAAGAGAACAAAGTTCTCCTGAACAAATCGACAGTTGGATGACATTCTAAAACAAACTTATATCTAACATCGTGACATTATAACAATAAACAACTAGGTACTGATTAATTTTATTTTTCCCACCCTCAGCAATATACATTTTTTTTCTTCTTCACTTATGAATCCGTCAATATATGTTCGTCTATCATGTATATACACACATGCACAATGCACACCCACCCTCACACATACACATACACAACCACACATTCACACTCTTTCTAGTTAAGTCTTTAACACACACATACTTATTGTTACTCTTCTCTCATGCGTGCACCCACATTAATTCACACTTTTGTATTGTCTTATTTTGATATAAGGTAGGTATAGTACGTAAGAGGTACATGTTGTTTTTGTATTATTATTTATTTACTTTTAATAATTATATACATGTACTGTGTGCTGTCCTTTGTAAAATAAAATAAAATAAATCTATTGAATCTACAATAATAATAATAACAACAATAATAATATATTTATTTAACATAAGAAAAGAAAACTTACAGAAACAATACACCACAGAGACCACTCAGTATTTATATAAAAACAAACAAAAAAATATACAAAACAAAAAACATGATAAACAAAATAATAATAATAATAAAAAAAAAAACATGGGTGCTCCCTGATTGGCATCATTCCATCACTTTACCTATGTCTATCTAACTATGAATAATTCCTGTTTTTAGTAAGGACAATATCAATGTATTTCCACTACGCTTTTACATCTCTCTCTCTCTCTCGTTAGCCGTCCACTCCTGGACAAAGGCCTCCTCCATTTCTCTCCACTTTGCTCTGTCTTGAGCTGCCTGCATCCAGTTTATACCAGCATATCTTACAATGTCGTCTCTCCATCGCAATGGTGGCCTCCCCACGCTCCTGGTTGCTGCTCTTGGTCTCCATGTTATTTTTTCTCCACTCTTTTTGGCCATCTGTCATCTGAGCTTCTGGCCACGTGACCTGCCCACCGCCATTTTAGAGTTGCTATACGTTTGGCGACATTCTTGTTTGTTGCCTAATTATTTGATTCCGCACTCTATCTCTCAAGGTTATACCCAACATGGCTCTTTCCATGGCTCTTTGAGTAATCCTTATTTTTTCCATGCTTCGTTTGGTCAGTGTCGCAGTCTCTAAGCCATATGTTGCTACTGGTGATATGCACGTTTCGTATACTTTCCGCTTAAGGTTTATGGGTATTTTGCGGTTTTTAAGTATATGACCCATTTTCCCAAAGGCTGCCCAGCTTAGTCCAATTCTTCTTTGGACTTCAGCAGTTTGGTTTTCTCTGCCCAATTGTATGGTGTGCCCCAAATATACATAGTGTTTTACATTTTCAATTTGCTTTTACATCATGTGATAGAAATTTCAATCAATTGAATTAAAAAAAATATCAATATAAGAAACAATATACACATACACATACATTATATCAATATGGAGTCAATCGAATATATGGTTCGGGCGACAAAATAGCTATCATATGATAGTACATGGTTTAATAATATCCGCACACTTTTGAATAAAGTTTTGTAAACAGATCACACAAAACACCAGCTTGGAAAGTTTCAAGATTGATGTAAGTCCCAAGGCTTCATGGGGATTAGGAGATGACTTGAAAGAAATTCGAAACCAATCTGCATGCATATTCCCTCAGCGAAATCATCCCTAAAAATAATACAAGTTCCTACAAATGTTATAGAAATACCTACCGTTACCAATATCCTAGACTTCTATTAAAATACCTACCAGAGAACCAATTTACGAAATCCCACACGAAGTTGCAATGTTAGCAAAAAAAGTTCAGAAAGTATAATATATTATCAAAATTTGACAAATTTTCGATACACTTCTTCTTCTTCTTTAAGTGCCCTGTTGGGTCCCCCCAACGTCGGCGATCACTCCGGCGAATGTCTCCCTGTCCTGGGCTGCTCGGAACAGCTCCTCCACACTCCGGATGCCGGTCCATTCTCTCACATTGCGCAGCCAGGACATCTGTTTTCTACCGGGTCCTCGGCGTCCCTCAATCTTGCCCTCCAAGATGAGCTGCGAGAAGGCGAATCCAAGAAGGCGATATTTATCTCCACGCAGCACATGACCCAGGTATGAGATTTTTCGGACCTTGATGGTAGACAACAACTCCCTATTTGCTCTAGCTCGCCTCAGGACTTCTGTATTGGTTACCATATCTGTCCTGGGAATTCTGAGCATTCGTCGATGGAGCCACATTTCAAATGCTTCCTGTCTGTTCATCATACTGACTTTCAAGGTCCACGTCTCGCATCCATACAATAAAACAGACCACACATAGCATCTTATCACTCTTTGTCGGAGTTTCAGGTTTATGTTGTCGTTATAGAAGAGTGTTTTCATTTTTTTAAATGCAGCTCTTGCTGCCTCAATTCTGCATTTAACCTCCACATCCGGGTCAAGGATTTGCATGTGCATGCTGCCGAGGTATTTAAACTTCTCCACTCTTTCGACGGCCGTTCAAATGCATCATTGATTTATCACTTATAGATTTTAAATATGTATAGGTAGATACCGGCGCTCTAAAAAAATGTATTATATATGGTCAAGGTATGTATGTATGTATGCATGGTATATGAAGGATGCGTAGGGAACGGACTAAGGATGAATACCAGCAAATCAAAGACAATGAAACCCAATTTATAATGTCGATACTACACAGTTAATTACTTACTTTTTAATTGAAGTTAAATCTAAAGTGATAAAGCAATCAATATGTTAGTGTGTGTGTGTGTGTGTGTGTGTGTGTGTGTGTGTGTGTGTGTTGTTTCACGCCTTTTGAAAAACCAAGAGCATCTAAAAATCTAATTTATGTGCGAACGTGTACCAGTATACCAGTGTCACGCTAAAAATAATGCGATTAAAATGCTGAATTTTAAAGATATTTCAATAATTATTTTTTTCATACAAAATTTTCCAAGTCATATCTGTCAAAAAAGTGTACATTTTGCACGCAAATATCTGTTAGTTTAAAAGTTAGAAGTACGTATTTACACGAAAAAAATATATTTTCAAGTATAACTTAGCTTTTAAGTGAAAAACATGGTGAATATTTTGTCTAATTATAAAATAATATACCTTTGAAATAAATGTGATTATGAAATAATAAAATGAAACACAAGACATTACAGCAAGTTTTAAGACATATATTGTAAAAGTCTGTTAATTATTAGTAAAGATATAGGCGTAATAAAATTGCATAATTTGTTTAAAATATTTGATTTTTCTGACAATTTTCATTTTTATGGCATCGAACAAACCAATGTAGGTACCTTCATATTCAAAAAATGTCTCCATAACATTTGATATTTTTCACATGTTGGAACATGGTTACTATGGTAACGGACACATTCTGATATTCAAATAAAATTTGTTATAAATCGAATTCGAATTAATTTAGAACATCATTGTAGGTAGGTACCTACATACCTAATACTTACTACTTAAAAACCAAGAATATAGGTACTGATTTTGTATAGGACTAGTTGCATGTAACACATGAGATCCAACTGTCGATAGCGATAGTATGTATAGTTGAAGAATATGTACCAAACTATAAACCCATAGATACAAATTATTGAATATTTTCAGATATTTTGTTTTCCAACTGTCGATTTGTTCAGGAGAACTTTGTTCTCTTAACATATCGACAATGTATCAAGCCAGAATACGCGAGAATTGTATGGAGAGGTCTACTTTTTTCATGGCTTTTCCAACTTTGAAGTCAAAAAACACCAACTTAGAGGCTTCGCAGCATATATGTTCCATACACGGATTTACTCAGAATTCGGAGTAGAACATTTCGTGTGTCTGTGTGTGTGTGTGTCTGTGTGTGTGTGTGTGTGTCTGTGTGTCCGTCCCCCCCTTATAACTTTTGATCCGCTCAATTTACAGAGCCTAAAATTTCAGAATATATAAACAGTTACAGGCCTACAAAACTTTTATACTCGGAATTTTGAATTTTTGTTTCAGTCAGGGGTTATCAACTTTTGAATTTTTATTTTATTTTTCCATATATCTCAGAAACCATAAACGCTAGAACGCTGAAAATTGGTACAAACATAGACAAATACAAAATCTCAAATTAGTTTTTTCAAAAAAATTCCAGGGTTTCTCAAACATTTTTTATTAAGAAAAATATTTTTTTTATGATAAATTTATGAGTTTAACTGCCTATATTTCCAAAACTTTTACAATTATCGAAAAAAGCCGAAACACCCCAACTAGATAATTCAATTTTCTATAAAAAATATTAACATTGTAGTAGAAGATCTCAATTTTTTTTTAACAATTTTTTTAAAAATTGAATTTAGTGACGACATCGCTTCATACATTTTGTATGGCAGTCGCCTATACACAATATGTAAGAAGACTTAATAGTTTGTTACTTCATCTCCAAACATACATACATACCATCATGCAATTTGCATATTCTGGGTAGGAAAAAGGATCTTCCTCCATACTATCCTATCTTGACATACATACCTACATATGTTGTATAGAAAACAAAATATCTGAAAATATTCAATAATTTGTATCTATGGGTTTATAGTTTGGTACATATTCTTCAACTATACATACTATCGCTATCGACAGTTGGATCTCATGTGTTACATGCAACTAGTCTATACAACATATGTAGGTATGTATGTCAAGATAGGATAGTATGGAAGAAGATCCTTTTTCCTACCCAGAATATGCAAATTGCATGATGGTATGTATGTATGTTTGGAGATGAAGTAACAAACTATTAAGTCTTCTTACATATTGTGTATAGGCGACTGCCATACAAAATGTATGAAGCGATGTCGTCACTAAATTCAATTTTTAAAAAAATTGTTAAAAAAAAATTGAGATCTTCTACTACAATGTTAATATTTTTTATAGAAAATTAAATTATCTAGTTGGGGTGTTTCGGCTTTTTTCGATAATTGTAAAAGTTTTGGAAATATAGGCAGTTAAACTCATAAATTTATCATAAAAAAAATATTTTTCTTAATAAAAAATGTTTGAGAAACCCTGGAATTTTTTTGAAAAAACTAATTTGAGATTTTGTATTTGTCTATGTTTGTACCAATTTTCAGCGTTCTAACGTTTATGGTTTCTGAGATATATGGAAAAATAAAATAAAAATTCAAAAGTTGATAACCCCTGACTGAAACAAAAATTCAAAATTCCGAGTATAAAAGTTTTGTAGGCCTGTAACTGTTTATATATTCTGAAATTTTAGGCTCTGTAAATTGAGCGGATCAAAAGTTATAAGGGGGGGACGGACACACAGACACACACACAGACACACACACACACAGACACACACACACACACACACACAGACACACACACACACAGACACACGAAATGTTCTACTCCGAATTCTGAGTAAATCCGTGTATGGAACATATATGCTGCGAAGCCTCTAAGTTGGTGTTTTTTGACTTCAAAGTTGGAAAAGCCGTGAAAAAAGTAGACCTCTCCATACAATTCTCGCGTATTCTGGCTTGATACATTGTCGATATGTTAAGAGAACAAAGTTCTCCTGAACAAATCGACAGTTGGATTATTTTTAAGTGATTTTAAATGCAAAATATTAACCTATTACTTTTACCGATTCTCTATAACTAGTTGCATGTAACACATGAGATCCAACTGTCGATAGCGATAGTATGTATAGTTGAAGAATATGTACCAAACTATAAACCCATAGATACAAATTATTGAATATTTTCAGATATTTTGTTTTCTATACAACATATGTAGGTATGTATGTCAAGATAGGATAGTATGGAAGAAGATCCTTTTTCCTACCCAGAATATGCAAATTGCATGATGGTATGTATGTATGTTTGGAGATGAAGTAACAAACTATTAAGTCTTCTTACATATTGTGTATAGGCGACTGCCATACAAAATGTATGAAGCGATGTCGTCACTAAATTCAATTTTTAAAAAAATTGTTAAAAAAAAATTGAGATCTTCTACTACAATGTTAATATTTTTTATAGAAAATTAAATTATCTAGTTGGGGTGTTTCGGCTTTTTTCGATAATTGTAAAAGTTTTGGAAATATAGGCAGTTAAACTCATAAATTTATCATAAAAAAAATATTTTTCTTAATAAAAAATGTTTGAGAAACCCTGGAATTTTTTTGAAAAAACTAATTTGAGATTTTGTATTTGTCTATGTTTGTACCAATTTTCAGCGTTCTACCGTTTATGGTTTCTGAGATATATGGAAAAATAAAATAAAAATTCAAAAGTTGATAACCCCTGACTGAAACAAAAATTCAAAATTCCGAGTATAAAAGTTTTGTAGGCCTGTAACTGTTTATATATTCTGAAATTTTAGGCTCTGTAAATTGAGCGGATCAAAAGTTATAAGGGGGGGACGGACACACAGACACACACACAGACACACACACACAGACACACACACACACAGACACACACACACACAGACACACACACAGACACACACACACACAGACACACGAAATGTTCTACTCCGAATTCTGAGTAAATCCGTGTATGGAACATATATGCTGCGAAGCCTCTAAGTTGGTGTTTTTTGACTTCAAAGTTGGAAAATCCATGAAAAAAGTAGACCTCTCCATACAATTCTCGCGTATTCTGGCTTGATACATTGTCGATATGTTAAGAGAACAAAGTTCTCCTGAACAAATCGACAGTTGGAAAATTATTAAACTATTTTAGGTTAACTACAATACACATTCAATATACCTACAAACTATTTCCTATAGTGAAATTCTTCTTTTTTCTATGTAGACCTTTGGGTGATTTTTTCTACAAACTATTTCTTGGGGTTTAAATCTTCTTCCTCTTCTTTTGTGAAGTCATTTGGGACAGTTCATAAATAAACTATTTCCTATAGTCTAATTTTTCTTTTTCTTAATTTATGTAGACCTTGGGTGAGTTTTTATACAAACTATTTCCTATAGTCTAATTCGTCTTCTTCTTCCTTTATGTAGACCTTTTGGTTAGTTTTTAAACAAACTATTTTTAAACAAACTATCCTTTAGTCTAATTCTTCGTTTTCTTATTTTATGTAGATGTTGGGTGAATTTTATATAAAATATTTCCTATAGTTCAATTCATCTTCTTCTTCTTTTATGAAGACATTTTGGTCAGTTTTTTATATAATACATTTCCTAATGTGTAATTCTTCTATTTCATCTTCTATGTAGACCATTGGGTCAGTTTTTATTACAAACTATTTGTTATAGTTTTATACTTCTACTTTTTTTTTTATTTAGTCTTTTGGATTAGTTTTATGTCTAATAGTCTATTGTAACGAAATATTATAAACAACATGCATACTTGATGAAAATACATAAAAACGAATGGGATGTGACCAACACTAGAATCTTCTCATTACTTTTGTTCAATCAAATTTACACCATTTATTATATCATCATATATTGCTTAATTATCAATAACTACACATTTCATTTTGATGACAATATATAAAAAATCGGGGTTGTGGCCATTGCTGGATCTTCACAACGTTTATATTCATATTAAAAACTATTTAACATAGCTTAAGTCTTCTTCTTCTGTAATGTAGACTTATGTGTCAGTTTTAAGTCTATCAGTTTTATTGTGCAAAACTATAATAAACTATATGCACACTTGACGAAAAATATAAAAACGAATGGGATGGGACCAACACTAGAATATTTTCAGTACTTTTGTTTAATCAATTTTTAAACCATTTCCCATCATCCAAAATTACTAAATATTTAAAACACATTATTTGCGTTCGATGACAATATATAAAAATAGGGGTTGTGGCCAAATCCAAACTCTTTACGACGTTGTCTTTTTATAATAAGTCATATTTAAAATCATTTCCCATAGTCCATGCGTGCAGAAATTGTATGTGCTTATATATAAAAGCAAATGGATTGTGGCCATCACTTTAAGATTTTACACCGCTTAAACTCAATTAAATTTCAAACTACTTTTCATACTACGGTTAAAAAAAATTATGTGTGACAATATTATGTAGGTATATAAACGATTGCTTATTCCTTCACTAATTTACATTCTTGGCCAACGGCGGGACATAAAAGCTAGTAGTTTATAAAATTTCGCGAGACCGCATGACTATTTTATAAAGTTTTTTATTCGCAACTTCCACCACCACCCGCTCTGCATGTGGGGACTGTAAACGGCCCCTTCACAGAGCGACAAAAGAAAATGCATAGCATGAAAAGTAGCTCATGGAGCCCTCTAGATTAGCAATCTCGGCACCATAGTGCAAAAAGAACAATCGACGAATGTGAATAAAAGATTCACACTCGTGGACTGTCATTGACTTGTACCTAAGTAAAGCGTTTGTGTCAAAGCAAGATATGACTAAGATCTATTTAATAAAATAGACTTAATGGGAAACAGCCTGTAGTAAGACACCATATCTATGACAGAAATTCTTGAAGGCTTTAAAATTGTTCTTCGAGATCACAAAATCCGCATCACCAATGGGACATTGAAGAGGCCCACGGACAGCAACGAGGAGCTCCGATCTCCGAAGAGGACACCATTGGGTGGCAAAAATTCCGCAGGTTATGTTCCGAAGTTTCTTCCAGGAATTGACAGAACTGACATGAGACAACGGAGGATATTTTAAATCGATAAAGGTTCTGTGTCCTGTGAAAAATTGGGAAGTCCAAAAGTCAGGGACAACCCAGGAAGATTTAAGTCGATTCCTCACGTCAGGAAAAAACAGAAAGGTTATTCTTCCCACTGAGCGAGCCGTCCAGCGGGATTGCCAGATATTATGTAAGTTTTTGATAGCATTTCTTTCAACAAAACTGCGTGAAATATAAAGTTAATTCTCAAAGCCTGAGCCTGATCCTGGTCTTGCACCCCCTGGTCTTGGTCTTGCAGATACACACGCAGTCTAGGTCGTGGTCTTGTAAGTCACGCAAGATCGAGACTGCAAACTTCGCAAGACTTTTGCTCATCATTAAACATGAAGTACCTACCTACTTGTGTTGTAAATGGGAAGTTGATCAAAATAAACAAAATGAACCTGCTATCAGGTCTGTTGCATTAGATATAGTCAGTGTATTGAGATGTATGGGGGGTAATAAATTATGAGATGTCGAAAAGTTATGAATAAAATTTTTCAACATGAAAAAGTATGATAAATCTGAAAGAAAATAATATATACTTTAATCATAATATTTTCTTCAGAATAAAAAAAAACACTCAAACCTATGAACCCACTAAGTATTTAAATTTTGTATGCAAAATTTTTAAGATTTTAATGAAATGAGTTTTGATAAATTATTTTTGATGTATTTATTTATTTATTTATTTAATATTGCTTCCCGGGCAACTAACAGGTACTATGCCAAATATTATTTTAACATGCACCCAATAACAAGTTGCCACATTCTGGAGACTTACGATATTTATCGTCTCACAGATCCAGACTGAAAACACAATTTAAAAACTGTGTCTCCACCGGGAATCGAACCCGGGACCTTTAGGTCAGGAGTCAGATACCTAACCCACTGAGCCATGAAGGCCGACATTTAAATATTTTATTTTGAAAACTTGATAATTCTTCAACGCTATTGTGCGTTTTTACTAATTTGATAATATTTTTTTTTTTTTGTTTTATTTTATGTTACTTCTCGGACAACTAACAGGTACTATGTCAAATATTAATTTGACACGCACCGTATAACAAGTTACCACATTCTGGTGAAATACGATATTAATCGTGTCACAGATCCAGACTGAAAACACAATTGAAAACTGTGCCTCCACCGGGAATCGAACCCGGGACCTTTGGATCAGCAGCCAGATACCTAACCAACTGAACTACGATACCAAATTTTAAGTTTCTTGAGCTTGGAGTCACTTTGAAATATTTGACAGTTACAAAAATTGAGAAGCAGTATGTCCATCTAATGGAGTCTAAGCGTGTATCAGATTTACATATTTGCAAAATTTGAAAAGAATCGAATGAATACTTTAGTCTATAATCGATAAAGTAGAGTAAACACGCCGTTCATAGCACACAGCATAAACACACACACATACATTGTGATGAAACTTTCAGAAACCAATCTCAGCATGATAATAATTGATAATCTGCAATCAAAAAAGCCTTAAAAATTGAGAATTTATAACTCTCCATTATATCTCATTAGGTTAGTGAGGAGTAAAAAAGGTAAATAGTAACTTGTTAATTTCTTTAAAATTTTGTTTGTTGACAAATGGCAATTTCTTCTCAGTGTTTCCAGCCCAGAGAAGCAATATTTACGCGAAAAATGGATTATTACTTTGCAAGACCAGGCGAGATTCGCAGCTCGGTCGATTATTTGATTACATGAAAATTCTTCGAAACACAATTGTTCGAATGCGCAATTGTACGAATAACAATTTTTCGAAAATCAGTTATCAGAATGACAATTGTCCGAAAGCAAATTATTGGATCTAACATTTGTTGGAAAACCAATTGACCGAATTTAATATATTTTTGTGTCATTATGTTGCCTCCTTTGACATATTTGTTGCCAGTAAAATATATTCGATGAAGACTATTATTACTTGTTGTATTATTGTTGGGTACGTATGTTTGCACATTTTTAGTAACTGATGTTTGACAGCGCGGGATAGCCTAGTTTGTACACCAGTTTATGTTTATCTAGTATTCACACCAATTTAGTTATTTTATTTTAATATTATAGTTACTTTTTTAAATATACAATGCAACTGGCTCACGCCAGTCGCAATTATAACTACAATTAAACCTAACCAACCTATTTTTACCAAAGTTTTGTAGGTTTAGGTTTAAAAAATAGGTGTACATCCTAGGATATCTGACAGCGCGGTGCGTCGCCATGTTGTTTATTCCATAGATTTTTATTAAACATAGTATACTATGTAGATGTAATACTCCGTGCAAAAAGTGAGTCATTTGTTTTCGATTCATACAAAATTTGCTAACTATGACATCTAGTATATTATAATAAAAATCTATGGTTTATTCCTCTCACAATACTACCAACATGACGTCATAAAAATTCAAACAATTGTAAATTCTGATAATTGTGTGTTCGGAAAATTGTTATTCGAAAAAATGTGATTCGAATAATTGTCATTCGTAAAATTGATTTTCGTAAAATTGAGCATTCGAATAATTGTTTTTCGAATAATTTTCCTGTTACCGATTATTTAAACCCTCGCAAATCTCGCCCGTCAGATCTCCGATCAGTCATCTTGCGAATTTAATCGATATTTTTATATATTTTATATATATAAAAAAAAGATCGATTAAAGATCTTTAGTTGTTTGGTTTCACAGTGACATGTGCAATGTGCAGTCTTCTATATTATTCAAGACCAAGACAAATAATACTGATTTTGCACATCACTACTACATATATGTATGTACCTACTCCTTTAGATCGTCATATAGGCATTCTCAAAGAGAATTTTAAATTCTTTCTCGGAAAGTTGTCAAAATCTGTTGTGTGATTTCCAGTGTTGTTTGTTGAGTAAACAAATTATTCCCAACTTATGTCAAAAGTCAAAGTTTCAAACGAAACGGTGCCCGTATGAGATAGTTAATCCGGATTACGTTAGATGGCATCTCGTTCACCTACATATTATAATATTTCATCTTTTGATTTATTACTCCAACACAAAACCGCGAACAGAAATTCAACAACATTCTTGTTATCGGTTTAACAGAAAATACCATATATACATACATACCATCACGAAATGTCCCTCACGGGGTAGGCAGAGAGAACCGAGCGCCACTTACTTCTATCTTTACATACATTCATCGCCTCGTCAACATTCATGCACCGTCTTATACTTGTTCGTCTGGTGTTCACGCTTCTCCGTCTTTCAAAATACCGTTCACATGGACGTGCCATCCCTTATTTTCTTCGTCAGGCGTTCCTCATTCATTCTCCCCATGTTGACAAACCATCTCAATGTGTTCACTTTCATTCTATTAATAACATATTTCTTTTGTCTAATATTCTTATTTATGTCCTCATTTCTGACCCTGTTATACATCGTTCTATTACAGATTCTTCTTAGCGATCTCATTTCAACTGCATTTATTCTACTTTCGTGCGACTTCTGCCATGTCCAGGTTTCACTTGCATACGTCAAGGTTGGCACTAAGGTAGCGTTATAAATGGCAACTTTAGCATCCTTTGATATGTTGCGGTCATTCATAACTGTTTTAAGTGCTCCATTCACTATGTTTCCTGCTATAACTCTTCTTTCGATTACCCTATCAATCCGTCCATTCCGTTGAAACATGCTTCCCAGATAGACATATTCTTCGACTTGCTCGAGCCATTCGTGCTCTACTTTTATTTGGCAGGCTGTTCTGCTTTCACTCTTTTCAAAAACCATAACTTTTGATTTGCTGGCATTCATCCTCAGTCCGTTCTCTATACATCCTTCATATACCATACTTACAAGATCCTGTAAATTTTCCATACTTTCTGCTTACAGAACTTTATCGTCTGCATACTTACATCAAATATTGCACTATAACAGTACAAAATTTCAGGCCCTTGCTTTCATCCTCTTATGCAGAAATCGGGCTTGCTTTCGGGCTCTTATGCAGAAATCAATGTACAAGTTTGAAGAGTCATACCATATATATCTAAGTATTTTATTAATAATTGTCTTCATCAGATATACTTAGTTGTACACACTTTTTATTACAAGCATCAAAATATGGAATCGATTTTTAACTGATTTCTTAACCAATTTGAGCTATAAAACTTTTGAAATTTGTGTATTCCCAATGATAATGCAAACACATATAATTGATTTATTTCTTACAAAGTGAACAATAATGCTATAATTATTGCAAAAAGCAAGAGAATTTTAATGAATTTCTTATGACAATAACATTTCAACGTGAAGAAAACTTTGATTAAGGGTGACCTCAATATCAATGATAACATTGATGAAAGGTGACCTCAATATCCATGATAACTTTGATTAAGGGTGACCTCAATATCAATGATAACTTTGATTAAGGGTGACCTCAATATCAATGATAACTTTGATTAAGGGTGACCTCAATATCAATGAGGTTAATCACCTATTCTGAATATTACCGTTTATGTTAAGTCTAGACTGGTGTGTGGGTGTACGTTTATCGTGCTTCCTTTTATGAAGAAACGCACACCCACACATCTTTTATTGGTTACCTCACATTGTGGGGTATGCCGAGATGATATGAATAAATGAATGTATGAACAAGTACCTACCTTATTTATTTAATATCGCTATAATCCAAAATCCTTTAGAGTTTATTTTATTACTCTATTGTACGGCTTTCCGTGATTCAATTCGCTTTTCCAAACCGCACAGACTCTCCTAGTTTCAGAGTACCTACACAAAGAAACAGGATACAATTGAAGGAGTAAGCCAACACATATAAACCAACAGAATGTAGTACATATAAAAAGAGATAGATTGCAGCAACCATCACCATATACATCTCTTTGGTTGCCGGTTGCCGCTGAACCAATGTTGGATTGCAGATTGTGGATTAGTTGGGCCGCACACAGTGGGATTCCGCCATATTTTAGATAATATTATAATAATATCGTAGGTATTCGTATTTCCTAGGCACTGTCCTGGAAAATTATCAAAACCAAACAACAAATAATTGAAAATTGGATATTTGTATGTATATAATACAGAACTGTAATGTTTCAGACGATTCATAGGAAAATTAAAATTATACAATATGTTTTACATTGGAGATTAGTCATTTCTGAAATGGATAATCCTGTCGCGTGCTAATTTAAATACAAGTAATTGTAAATTAAGCACAAGTAATAGTAATGTAAGCATAAGATATCGTAATTTATGCACAAATAAACACAAATTAGAGTTGAAAAAAAAGTCAATCCCCACTATTTGAGCGAGTAATATGTATATTTATATTTATTTTATTTTTATTTATTTTTTATTTAGAAAACAAACAGGATACAATGTTATAAGGATAAATACAATATGAAGACTTAACAGTAAGGAAAGTTCATTGTACCCCAATAATATGTTTTCACATAAGATATAGGGTGAACTTGTTTTTGACTTATTTAGTAAGTTTAAAAGTAATTAATATAATACTTGTATGTAGTGTGTATTAAGTAAGTGGATATGTGTTATATTTGATGTAGGTATATGTATTATATATTATAACAATATTGTGTATATATTTATGTATGCGAGATAGATTGTGAATGAATGTGACTATTTATCGAATTGTTGTAATATGTATGTTCTGAAATCCGCCTGTGATTTATGTACTATATCGAAATGTTTAAAATATGAATTGTAGTTGGAGCAACTTCGTCTAATGTAATTATTTTGTGAGTAGTTAGTGTTACGTCGGTCGACATAGAACAAAAACTGAGATCTGAAATTGCGTGATGGACAGTAAAAATTTAATTTAGAAAGTAAGTAAGGCGAGTCTACACGGTTATGCATAATTTTGTGAAGGTACATCATGTCTATATGTAGTTGTTCGTCTGTTTTCAAGATTATAAATATTATGGTGTTTTGCAGATTTCCGATAGTTGGAGAAATATAATTTACCACGATAGTCTGTACTGCTTCTAGTCTATTGATGTATGTTATTAGAAAAGGATGAAAATACAACTGATGAAAATTCTAGTACACTCCTGACATATGCATAATACAAAGTTATAAGTGTTTTTTCTAATTTAAAGGGTTTTGAGATTCTCAAAATAAACCCCAGCATTTTATATGCTTTCCCTATTGTATGTATGTGTCATTTTTTTCCGACAAGTATCATTCAAAAACGAGAATGTTTTCTAGGTGGGTCGATGGCAGAGCGGTTGGCGCGCTGGGCTAGTAATCTAGTGGTGGTCGCGAGTTCGAATCCTGTTCACCTATAGCACAAACATTTAAGCTTATTTTAGGGAATGTAGGAAGATGTATATGTACTTATTTAACAAGGACATATTCATTTTATTTATATAAAAAAATGACAAAATTTTTGAATTGATACTAATACCAGATATACATAGAAATACCAGAGGGACGCCGACCACCGGGAAGACCATCAAAGAGATGGAGGGCGAGCTGGACGTCCTCGTCCCAGGACCTGTTCAAAACAGATCATAGATCTAAAAAAAGAAGAAGAAGAAGATACTTTTACCAGACTGATAAGTTTCGGAGAGATTCCCAGTTCTGTCATCGCCTGATATACATAGTTTAATCAGTTATCGCTGTCATGTGCGACCACAAATTCCACGAAGATGTGGTGAGTCTCAATGTTGCGCTCGAGAGTCTACTCCAGAATTTGTCGTAGTGAGAATATTTAAATGTCAGAAACACGTATGTATTTATACATATCAAAATATTTTTAAGTATAACTTAGATTTTGAGGGAAGATATGGTGATTATTTTGTATAATAATAATTTTTAACCCATTTTTAAAGTAAGCGTTTTGTATAAGCAACGCCGCCATTTTGAAAGTTTTTCGTAAATTGTTGGGAATTACACTCTAACGAAAAAGTACTTTTATACAAATCCTTTAAAAAAATGGGAATGTGTAATAATAAAACGATACATGAAACATGGAAGCCAGTTTTAAAATATTAACTATGAGAGTTGATCAATTATTATCTAAAGAAGTATGGCTCTCGGTTCTTTCTGCTTACCCCGTAAGAGACATGGCGTGATGGTATGTATGTATATACTGAAAAAAAATAATGACAACTGAACTGGCTACCCGCGTTTTTAGTCAAACCTTTGTTATCAGTTATAAAAGTTTATCTACATATGTATGATTGTTGACTGACTGGATTGATTGATTGATGGTTGATGGAGATTGATGGTTGACTGGAAGAAATTGCCTACAGGCAATAAGTCCGCCATTTGTACTATGTAATTTTATGCATGTACAAAGAAGTGTTATATTAATAAATAAATATGATTGTACTATTTGGCAAAGGGCTCAAAATATTTAGTAGCACAAAACGAATTGTTTTGTAGTCACTATAGTTTGTTTTTTTTCAGTGTTTATGTATTTGAAACAAGGAGATATTCAATCTTTAAAAATAAAGATCGAAAGGTCTGGCGATTGCTTACCAGAAGGGCTGATCCCAGATAAACTGGAAAGAGGCAAAGAAGAAGAAAAGGAATATGGGTCTATTATCAAATTTATAAACGTATTCTACAACTGTTTAGGTACTTTTACTAACTCTTAAGAGTTATGTCTGGATAAATTAAACCTCTGTAGTGATATTTCCCAAGGACCATTTCTTTCCATTGTCCCTCATTATTCTGACGATAAGGCAAAAATTAATTCTTTGTTTATTCCTCCTCATTGTATGAATATTATATAGAACGTCTTTCTTTTGTTCAATGCTAATTTCTTTAGTCACAGATCCTTTTTCTCTCTGTCTTTGGTTTTCTTTGAGGTACCTTTAATTAATAATAATTCTAACGTTGAATTTGAGATGTCAGAGACAGGATATACAAAACTGTTCTACACCATATTCCTTACCCCTTTTTCGTCCCCTTATATTTAATGACCAAGTTAAATATTGGAATAACGACAGATCCCACTCTTGGATATTTGTCAACAGTCATTTTTCACTTGTTTAAATAATTAAGAGGGATTCCATTGGCTAAAATAATGGGTGTTTGATGTTTGTTAGTCAGTTTCTGTTACAAAACTAGCTGACTGAGCCATGTATGGAGAATTTTATTTTTTAGCATATCTTAGAGAAAAGAGTTCAAAAGGATTCAATTTTATTTAAAACATATTCCCCCATCTATGATATTGGTGAGAGCTTTCGTGAACCAGCAGAGGTACTCCCGGCGGGTCACCTACTGCCTTATACAGCCTGGAAATCCCTAAACAGGCTGAGGACGGGTGTAGGAAGGTGCAAGGTGAACCTGGATAGATGGGGAATGCTGGAGGCGGACCAGGACACGGCATGTGAGTGTGGAGAGATGCAGAGTATGTCGCACCTGCTGAGCTGCCCGCTTATGGAGGGAGGGTGCTCTGAAGAGGATTTGTGGCAGGCCAATGAAAATGGAATTATGGCTGCAAATTACTGGAGGGACACAGTGTAGGCGGATGACCTTGGACACGGAAATGAATGAATGATCTATGATATTGCTTATGACAGTTCATTTAATAATTGATAATACATAATTTATAGTGATGAAGGATTTCAATTAATGAGCTACTTCAATGATCGACACTGGTTTATTCGAGATAAATGAAATTACAATATAAATAATAACTTAAGGGGGGACTGCTGCCAACGTACATATTTTTCAATTTGAATTTTCGTCATTACTACAAAACGAATCATTTTAAAAAAAATAACCTAGTTAGTTTGGATATTAATAAATATAAATATACCTTAATTTTTTTAAATATGTTCTGTATATATTCTTGTAGGAAAATAATAAGCATACCCAAATTTTTGACATTTATCTTAAATTTATAAAAAACTACAAGGTATAGACCATTATATTTTTTTAAAAATTAAAGAAGATCAAAATATCTGGAAAAATACGATGTAACGTTGCATTAATGCATCAGGTTAAGTTAATAAACCAAAAAACTTATGTTTCGCAATGGCACTGAATGGAAAATAAATGTTTTTTAGGTTTATTTTCTAAACCTAAAGCAATAATGCAACGTCACATCATATTTTTCTAGATATTTTTGTCTTCTTTAATTTAAAAACAAATATGTTGAACTTCGCCTTATATTTTATTAAAAATATAAGATAAACGTTGAAAATCGGGGTATGTCATTATTTTTCTACATTAATTTATACAGAACATTATCAAAAAGTAAAGATATATTTTTCTTTATGAATACCCAAACTATCTAAATTATTTTTTTCAAAACGATTTGATAAGAAATAATGATGGTATATCAAATTGAAAAATAAGTACGTTGGCAGCAGTCCCCCCCTTAATTAATTTGTGATATCGTGGGTCGGAACTAATAGATAAAGATTTAACGCGTCTCTACTCTATTGAACGATCAACACATGAACAACGGTGGGCTATGGTTCGTTGATCTTCGTTAATCTTCGGAAGTATCCGAGAATCCCGGGATACAAATGTTGCAACCCACAAGACGCTGCTACAACTACATTTTTAATTTTCAGACTCAATAGTACTTTTAGCCCTCCACTGATACTTGAAGCTGGGATGTTTTTGGAAAATATGAATTGTTTTGGATTGGATTGGATTTTGTTCCCTATCCCTATTGGATTTTGTTCCCTATGTCAAATGGTATTTTTACTGACAAACTTTTAATATCTCTATTGAGACATATAAACGTTTTATTTCGGGTAGAGAATTTTATTAACATCCGTACAAATTAACTATTACAGTGCGGCTGACAGGTCTCCCGAAATTGACCAATATTTACTCCCTTTCAAATCAACACATGACGCGCGACACACAACAACACGTACTAATGCAATTAAAATGACATATTTGCTTTGACTACTGCATTCTTTGCGTCCCTTGACAGTGATCAGCGACTCTATCTCTTTCTCCAGCATATTTTAAACTATTTAATTGGAGACTCTATCGACCCATGAGATGCTTTATCTCGAATACTTCAGTTTCATTTAAGCATTCGAGAGATGTGGGCTATACATGAATTTAACAGTGTGGAAATCCATTTAAAAATTAACAAATAATATTAGAGAGCAGTATTTTTTCATACTTTCAATTTTTTTACGACCGAACATCTTCGCCGAGTTGTCTCGGCATCGAATCTGTGTAAAAAATACTTTTCTTATTTTGTATGCTGATTTTCATATATTTTTATTTGGTTGACCGCCTGTTTATGATTCAATTTAATATACAGACCTCCAATAGGATGGATATCTTGAGATTGAGTTTTCACTTAGTTGGTTTTGTCCTGTGGGTGGATATTGTAGGAAGATGTGAATGTCATCCCTTGCAAAAAACCATTATATTTATAGTGTTTGGGTGGTATCCATCAAATAACCCTATTTTGAGTACCAAAACACAGAAACTTGTCGTCTCAGAAACACCACACCAAAACACGTGAATAATATCTACGACTTTCATATACCTATGTAGTAAACCTACAGGGTGATTATTATCTGTGAGACAACTCAACTGTACACTTTTTAACAATCAAGTAGAGTCTAATAATGTTCATATCAAATAATAATAATAAATAAAATTTATAAAGCGCCGTGATACAAGATCACTCCAAGGGCGCTGTAGCTTATTTGTTGGCTCTACGAAACAAGGCAGTCTTAAGAAGTCTACCGAAGGTGTCAATGCTCTGAGCTCCATGTATGTGAAGAGGCAATTTATTCCATTTCAAAGGCCCGTTCACACTAAAACCACGATCATAGTATGCCGCCTTATTGACTCTGTCCAATTCTTTTAAAGAGTTGGTACTCTGTGATCCAGATGATCTCAATGTAAGCTGTCTTCCTGATGGAACATTCTTTTGGCACTGTCAAATTAATTCTGTGTCACGAGACAATTTATTAGAGTGTAAAAACAGTGAGTCTTATTCATAATAACTTTTCCAACTGTCGATTCGTTCAAGAGAATAAAATTTATCTCTCTGAATGAATCGTCACTATTAAGCCAAGACGTTGGTACTAGAAAGGAACATTTTGTAAGGCGTAGTGGACTTTTTGCAAGTAAAAAACACCAAATTAGAGCATATGTGTTCTACACATGAATGAATTCAGAATTAATATCTTTTATAGTGATAAATAACGCAGTGGGCTTATTTTCCGCAGGCAATTTCTACCAGTCAACCAACATAGTAAATTCATTTACAGGAATAATTATCAAGAGAATAAAAAATAAAAAAATAATAAGAAATTAAAAATACTAAATAAATATAAAAGCAAACAAAAAAAAACAATTACCATGTAAAGATTGTGATTGATTGTGTATTCTAGATGGAATTTGAATTTCAAACATACTTTCTTTCCCCTTAGCGCTTTTGTCCCGTTTATATCGGGGTACGCTTTGACCATGATCCTGGAATTGGCGAGTCTAGTTATTACATTGAGGCGACTGCCATCTGACCTTCGTGATCCTTAGAAAGGGGAACCAGACAAATTGGATCATGGCTACACATAGCTAGTGATATAAATCCGCACATAGATTTTTTAAAAATCCAGAGGTGCGTGCCCCGCCCGGATCGAACCGTCGACCTCACGCATGTGAAGCGACGACATTACCGCTGGGCTATCACCGCATGAATTTGAAACATACTATTTAATTTATTGCAATCGAACTTATTTTTAACATAATATATACATATTATAATATCGCCATCGACAGTTGGATCTACATAATGTATTACATACAACTAGTTCATATTTACTAGTTGCATGTAACACATGAGATCCAACTGTCGACAGCGATAGTATGTATAGTTGAAGAATAAGTACCAAACCCATAAATACAAATTATTTATTATTTTATGATATTTAGTTTTCTATACAACACATGTACCTAGGTAGTCAAGATAGGATAGTTTGGAGGAAGTTCCTTTTTTCCTACCCAGAATATGCAAATAGCATGATGGTATGTATGTATGTTTGGAGATGAAGTATCAAACTATTAAGTCTTCTTACATATTGTGTATAGGCGACTGCCATACAAAATGTATGAAGCGATGTCGTCACTAAATTCAATTTTTAAAAAAATTGTTAAAATAAAATTGAGATCTTCTACTACAATGTTAATATTTTTTATAGAAAATTAAATTATCTAGTTGGGGTGTTTCGGCTTTTTTCGATAATTGTAAAAGTTTTGGAAATATAGGCAGTTAAACTCATAAATTTATCATAAAAAAAATATTTTTCTTAATAAAAAATGTTTGAGAAACCCTGGAATTTTTTTGAAAAAACTAATTTGAGATTTTGTATTTGTCTATGTTTGTACCAATATTCAGCGTTCTAGCGTTTATGGTTTCTGAGATATATGGAAAAATAAAATAAAAATTCAAAAGTTGATAACCCCTGACTGAAACAAAAATTCAAAATTCCGAGTATAAAAGTTTTGTAGGCCTGTAACTGTTTATATATTCTGAAATTTAAGGCTCTGTAAATTGAGCGGATCAAAAGTTATAAGGGGGGGGGGGGGGGACACACACACAGACACACAGACACACGAAATGTTCTACTCCGAATTCTGAGCAAATCCGTGTATGGAACATATATGCTGCGAAGCCTCTAAGTTGGTGTTTTTTGACTTCAAAGTTGGAAAAGCCGTGAAAAAAGTAGACCTCTCCATACAATTCTCGCGTATTCTGGCTTGATACATTGTCGATATGTTAAGAGAACAAAGTTCTCCTGAACAAATCGACAGTTGGAATATATCAGCAACATTCAATAATGGGTAAAGTTTTCAAGAAGTAAAATAAATTCACCCTGTATATATATAAACTCTCTTCTTCCAAATGAAATAGAAATAACAAGATAATGTATTATTTTTAACGGACCATCGACTTGAATCAATATATGTACATAGAAGAGTATCTATATACTTGCTCATATGTGTACGTGGTCAACGATGTATGAAATTAAGTATGAATGTATGTATGAAAACACTAGAACCCAAACTGTTTTGTTTTTAGTTTTGGGTTGTGGATTTGCACTGTGTGTGTGTGTGTGTGTGTGTGTGTGTGTGTGTGTGTGTGTGTGTGTGTGTGTGTGTGTGTGTGTGTGTGTGTGTGTGTGTGTGTGTGTGTGTGTGTGTGTGTGTGTGTGTGTGTGTGTGTGTGTGTGTGTGTGTGTGTGTGTGTGTGTGTGTGTGTGTGTGTGTGTGTGTGTGTGTGTGTGTGTGTGTGTGTGTGTGTGTGTGTGTGTGTGTGTGTGTGTGTGTGTGTGTGTGTGTGTGTGTGTGTGTGTGTGTGTGTGTGTGTGTGTGTGTGTGTGTGTGTGTGTGTGTGTGTGTGTGTGTGTGTGTGTGTGTGTGTGTGTGTGTGTGTGTGTGTGTGTGTGTGTGTGTGTGTGTGTGTGTGTGTGTGTGTGTGTGTGTGTGTGTGTGTGTGTGTGTGTGTGTGTGTGTGTGTGTGTGTGTGTGTGTGTGTGTGTGTGTGTGTGTGTGTGTGTGTGTGTGTGTGTGTGTGTGTGTGTGTGTGTGGTGTTTTTTACTTGCAAAAAGTCCACTACGCCTTACAAAATGTTCCTTTCTAGTACCAACGTCTTGGCTTAATAGTGACGATTCATTCAGAGAGATAAATTTTATTCTCTTGAACGAATCGACAGTTGGAAAAGTTATTATGAATAAGACTCACTGTTTTTACACTCTAATAAATTGTCTCGTGACACAGAATTAATTTGACAGTGCCAAAAGAATGTTCCATCAGGAAGACAGCTTACATTGAGATCATCTGGATCACAGAGTACCAACTCTTTAAAAGAATTGGACAGAGTCAATAAGGCGGCATACTATGATCGTGGTTTTAGTGTGAACGGGCCTTTGAAATGGAATAAATTGCCTCTTCACATACATGGAGCTCAGAGCATTGACACCTTCGGTAGACTTCTTAAGACTGCCTTGTTTCGTAGAGCCAACAAATAAGCTACAGCGCCCTTGGAGTGATCTTGTATCACGGCGCTTTATAAATTTTTATATCTAATACTCACTTAGACCCCATTAGATTTTGAAATATATCCGATCAGTGCTTTTCATTTTTTTAAATGCCAAATATTTCAATGTGACCCCAAACTCAGGAATCTTAATATTTGATCTTTTTATTTTCAAATGGCTAAAAGGGCACATCACTTTCATAAAATGACATTGAAGAATTATCAAGTTTTAATAAAACAAACTCATTTCATGAAAATGCTGAATATTTTCCATACAAAATTTGAATGAATACTTTGTAGAGTGACTTAATAGTGAGGAGCGATGGCCACTACCCTAACTTCACTATCTACTTCTAATATTTATAGCTGGAACCAGATGCAACCATTTTTTTTCTTGTGAGCTTTAATATGCAATCGATTAGCTCAGTATAATAATGTACTTACTACGACTTGCATTTTTGATGAACTTGCTATTATTAGTTTATACATACCATCACGCCATGTCCGTCACGGGGTAGGCAGAGAGAACGGATCGCCACTTATTTCTATCTTGACACACATACATCGCCTTGTCGACATTCACGCATCGTCTTATACATGTTCGTCTGTTGTTCACGCTTCTGATATTTCCGTCTTTCAAAATACCGTTCACATGGACGCGCCATCCTTTCCTTGGGCGGCCCCAACATCTCATTCCATTCCTGTCCGCATTGTATATTTCTTCGTCAGGCGTTCCTCATTCATTCTGCCCATGTGGCCAAATCTCTTTCATTCTATTAATGACATATTTCTTCATCTTACATTCTTTCCTTGTGTACTCGACTCTGTCATACATCGTTATAGTACAGATTCTTCTATAACCGTTTGTATGTATTACGTTCTATTACAGATTCCTCTCTTACGTTCTATTACAGTTAATATGTGTAATTGATCTGAATATGAGAAAAAATAACTATGTTAAATATTTTTTTATACTTTTACTCCTTTGATGAGTCTTCTGTAGGATTGTTTTTGATGGCTTTTACTGTTTTTGTTTATAGATCGAGGAGGTGGAGGTGGAGGAGGTGGTGGAGGTGTATCAGAAAGAAGAATGGTGGACATAACTAGAGACAAACCCATCAAGGTTGCTGTGAGAGTTGTGGTGCCGGTCAGAGATCATCCAAAGGTTTGTCAATCAATCAATCAATAATCATTTTTGTTTGTATATTTTTTGCTATCGAAACGGTTTGTATATTATTTGCTATCGGAACAGTTTGTATAGATATTGTTTGCTATCGGAACGGTTTGTATATTATTTGTTATCGGAATGGTTTGTATATTATTATCCACTATCGGAAAGGTTTGTATATTATTTGCTATCGGAACGGTTTGTATATTATTTGCTATCGAAACTGTTTGTCTATTATTATTTGCTATCGGAACAGTTTGTATATTATTTGCTATCGGAACGGTTTGTATATTATTTTCTATTAGAACGGTTTCACATGAGAACTCAGAGAAATTCCTAATAAAAAGCATCGTAGGTGTATTGAGATTATTATTTATTATTATTTTTTTTAATACCTGTTTGTCATTGAGTTTTTCCAGATCTTTCACAACCTCTGATAATTGGATATTATGGTGGGACGTAAATTGTTTTTTGTCAAATTTCCAAACTCTTAAGGGCGTAAATTTGCCTATTGTAATGCGAAGAAAAACGCTAAAAAATTAAAATCTATTAGCGTCTTCCATTCAATAGTTTGATATCTCCAAACATTCATACACATGATCATGCTGTCTGGGTATGAAAAAAGGGCTGACCTCCATGCCATCCTATCCTGATATACATACCTACATGTTTTATATAGAAAACATAATATCTTCAAATATTTAATAATTTGGATTTATGAGTTTATAATTTGGTACAAATATAAACAAACTGGTAAAAACTGGTTAGACACAAAGTATTCACAATGGTCAAAACAAAAATATATTTGTACCAAATTTCAATTTGCAAATATAAACAGTTTATAGTTTCGCAATCGACAGTTGGATCTCATGTGCTACATGCAACCAGTTATTATTCAATGTTTTCTTAATAGATTTTTAATTATCTCAATAGAGACGAAGTTGGAATATTTATTGTAGGAGAACCGGGAAATCAAGGCACCTACAGGGCTTACGACCTGTCATCGGCTGGTTTACGTGATCACTTTATGCGCTTGCACAACGTTCACCAATTATGCCTGAGATAATTAAAAATCTGTTAAAAAATATCTTTGACTCCCGACAGGGAAAAAAATCCAATGTTTGCGCATATGCAATAATAAAAATATTCGGTTTTCTTAATAGTTTTTTATCTCCTTTTACACAAAGTATCCATAGCAACAAAGTATATTATATTTTTCCAATTATTGATATTAGAATATATCCGCACATTTTTATATTCATCTTATATAGTTTGATCTTTGGAAAAAAATATAAAAACATATAAAAGCAAGGTCGTGAACTCGGAATGATATCGTAAACAAAGTATTCATGAAAATGCCAATACTTATTATGAATTATTTATTGATAATAATATGTCTTATACCAACTTCATGTAGGTATTGAATATCTTATTTTCATCGGAAATATTATTATCGTATATGTAGGTACATATATCTTCTCTTTACATTATTTCTTCATAAAAGATTTTCATCTTTTCAAATACGATTTCCTCATACTATTACGATATAAGTCTCTCTCTTTCCCGTTAACATTTCTAATATTCTTTGCCTTCGATTTTTCTAAAATTTATTAACATTTATTTTTTTTGACAAACTTTTAATCATTATTTCAATAGAGATGAAGTTGGAATATCATAGAAGAATCAGGAACTCAATACACCTACAGGACTTACGGCCTGTCATCGGCTGGTTTACGTGAACACTTTATGCGCTAGCGCAACGTTCAACATAGGTACGCCTTCTTATTGAGTTCCCTTATCAATGTAATTTTTAAAAGTTCTATATATTTGGATAATGAGTAACATATCACCTGAAAATATGACATTTTTACTCTTGCCATCTATGAAGTAACAAAGGAACCTTTTTTGTAACGAACCATCTATTGAGCGGTTGTTTTTTTATTGTAACCAATGAAAGCAACAGTTCTTATAAATGAGGTGACGGTGTCTAGCACAGATATCACCCCTGAACTGCGCCAGAAATAATATTTCATCTTTGTTAACCTACTTGTACTACGACCAGAGAAATTCTGAAATATAGAATTTTTCTGTTCGTCGTTCGAAATACAATCAGAAAGATTACGGAATAGCCTAAGTCCGGATATTGCGTCGTCTTACTCACTGTGTATTTTCAAGCATAAAAAAAGAATATTTATCCCTAAACATCTCATCCCGATTTTCTCTCCTTTTTTTCAATGAAGTATTTTCATTTTTAATGTTTTAATTTATATCTTAGTGTACCTAACATACTTATCATCGCTATCATTATTTTCTTGATATACATACACAATTTTGTCATACTGTCTATGTAATCTGATTGGTTGGAAGAAATTGCCTTATGGTATTAACAATATATGTGTTTATATAATGTTGAAAATGATAAATAATTTAATTCAGCGAATGGCGCAGTTAACTGTAGCGTTGTCGTGTTTTGACATAATAAATTTTCAAAATTTGACAGATGTGATGTTCCATAGACAATACATTTAACAACAGGAAACGTAAAAATATCCCTGCAGTTGACATTTCATTTTAAACTGATTTATGCAAACAATACCTATTCTTCAATATTCCCCAATCATAACATATAGGTATTCTATATTACGAACAAACACTTATTGAAAAATTTTGTGACCAACGCTATAAGTACTCCTTACTATCAAGTCACTCCAAAAGTTTTCAAATTTTGTATGGAAAATTTTCAGGTCTTTGAAATGAGTTTGTTAATTATTTGTGATTGTGATTTAAATATTTTACAATCCAATCTTGATAATCTTCGATGCCATTTTATGAAAGTGATGTTCCTTTTTAGCGATTTGTAATAAAAATATCAAATTTTAAGTTTCTTGAGCTTGGGGTCACTTTTAAATATTTAACAGTTAAAAACAATTGAAAAGCACTGATTAGATACCCTTCTAAATCTAGTGGGTTCGAAGCGAATATAAGAATAAACACGAATAAACAAAAGAAAATGTAAAATAAACAATAAATAAAATTTAATGTAGAAAAAATAAACAATAGAATGTAGAATAAACACGACGTTCATAGCACATAGTACACAGCACACACAAACACAACACGTTGTGATGAAACTTTCAGTATAAAATCTCAGTACGATACAAGTTGATAATCTGCAATAAAAAAAAAACATTAAAAATTGCGAATATATATTATAACTCCCCACTAAATCTCCTTGAGGTAGTGATAATATTTATTCAAGTAAGTGGATATTTGTCTTTACATGGTGCATTCTTTTTAAAAATAAAGGATTGTGCAATATCAGGAAAACATGTAAATTTTCAACTCAAACGAATGACGCCATCCTACCTCACTTTACTGAATACTAGTAACATATAACTTTTTTTCTCGGATGTTTGGCTGGAAATTGCCTTCAGGGTGTTAGTCCACCATTTTTACAAATGCAATATTATATTTATTTATATATTTAATGAAAAAATAATAGAAAATGCACAATATAACAATATATACAGATTACAATATAATGATTATTACATAATGAATGGAATGAGATTTCGGGGCCGCCCAAGGAAGGGATGGCACGTTCATATGAACGGTTCATTTGAAAGACGAAAATGTTAGAAGCGTGAACAACAGACGAACACGTATAAGACGATGTATGAATGTTGACGAGGCGATGAATGTATATCAAGATAGAAGTAAGTGGCGTTCGGTTCTCTCTGCCTACCCCGTGAGGGACATGGCGTGATGGTATGTTTGTATGTATGATAAATACATATTTATGCATGACTCAACTTCACAGAGAGAATTTCTCGTGATTTGAAGCGTGTCACATTTCACAAAACATACAAACTAACTAAAACAATATACATCTTAACCTAGGTATCAAGGAGCATACATAACATTAACATTGACATAAAAACAAAAAAATAAATAAAAACTTGACAACCAAAGCAAAAATACAAATAAAATTAGAATATAAAATAATCACAAAAGCTTATAATAAACCTAACGAACAAAACAAAATGAAAATTCACATGTTACTAAAAATATTCCTTTGATGCAAGAATATTGCACAAATATATTATGTGCAATTTATTATATTTTTAAATCATAAATCTCTTCTTTTTCAAAGGTCAAACGATAAAAGTTACCAGGATAACATGTAAATCTTCAACTCAGCCGTATGGCTCTTTTGCCAAGTAAAAATTTAGATGCAGGTGTATCAGGAGTACATGAATTGCAAGAGCAACATAGTAAGTTAGGAGGGAGATAATATTATGTTGCCAGAATTATGTATGTATGTATGTGAGTTAGTTAGGTACCCCACAGCCACAAGGCGGCAGGATGTTAAGCGGATGTGTGCTAGAGGAAGTATGTATGTGCGGCTGCGATACCGTTAAGCACCCTCGGATGGGAAAAACCATTCAAGTCTATGTGCTCACTCACACACGTGTGCATACATTTACATGATAAAATACACAAGCCTTTTTTAGTAGGTATTTATCTCCTTTGCGGTGCAACGTATTTGACAAAACATTTTCGAATGTAAATATTGTCTACATCAAATAAATGAAGCCAAGATCAGTTGAATTCTGAGAATTTAAGAGAACCGAACGCTACATTTATTTATCCTGGCACGCATCTATCGCCTCGTCCACAATAATGCTTCGTCTCAAACATGTCATGTTCGTCTGTTGTTCATACTTCTTACATTTCCGTCATTGAGAATATCGTTCACATGGTCATGCCATCCCTTTCTTGGGCGGCCCCTATCTCTCATTCCATTCCTGTCCACACTGTTTATTTTCTTCGTCAGGAGCTCCTCATTCACTCTCCCCATGTGGTCAAACCATCTCAATGTGTTCACTTTTATTCTTTAGAGGATTTGTTTATTGCTAGGTTTTAAATGATACTTGATTATTTGAAGGTTTTACTAGGCGTGTTCAATAATTGATTTATGAATCTTAACAAACAACTCCCTCTAAATATTAATTCATCTCAAATGCAAAGAAATGTTTTGGGTCAACTGAATGAAAGAGATTACTTCACAATAACAACTTTTACTTTATAACAATATAATATAGCTTAAATACAATGAAATTGAAATTATCGGCTAAACTCATAAATTTATCATAAAAAAAATATTTTTCTTAATAAAAAATGTTTGAGAAACCCTGGAATTTTTTTGAAAAAATTAATTTGAGATTTTTTATTTTTCTATGTTTGTACCAATTTTCAGTGTTCTAGCTTTTATGGTTTCTGAGATATATGGAAAAATAAAATAAAAATTAAAAAGTTGATAACCCCTGACTGAAACAAAAATTCAAAATTCTGAGTACAAAAGTTTTGTAGGCCTTAACTTTTTATGTATTTGAAAAATTGGGTTCTGTAAATTGAGCGGATCAAAAGTTATAAGGGGGGGACAGACACACGAAATGTTCTACTCCGAATTCTGAGTAAGTCCGTGTATGGAACATATATGCTGCGAAGCCTCTAAGTTGGTGTTTTTTGACTTCAAAGATGGAAAAGCCGTGAAAAAAGTAGACCTCTGCATACAATTCTCGCGTATCCTGGCTTGAATTTGATTGTTGATATGTTAAGAGAACAAAGTTCTCCTGAACAAATCGACAGTTGGACAAATTCTTCTAAACGATCTCATTTCAACTGCATTTATTCTGTTTTCGTGCGTCTTCTGCCATGTCCAGGTTTCACTTGCATTCGTCAAGTTTGGCACTACGATAGCATTATTTATGGCAACTTTGGCTTCCTTTGATATGTTGGGATTATTCATAACTTGTCTAAGCACTCCATTCACTCTGTTTCCTGCCATAACTCATTTTTCGATCTTCTTATCAAGCCGTCCATTCCGCTGAAAAATGTTTCCGAGGTAGACATATTTGTTAAATAGAAAGTAAATAATATTGTTTATGCTACTTCTTGCTCGCCGCAAATGTGTGACGCCGCATCCGGAATCTCGAACCACTGCCTGAGATTTATATGGCCCGGTTGCACCAAAAAAAAGTTTATAGTTAAAATTTTAAACTCCGTTTATGGTCTAACAAAAGTTACGTCGAGTTTTAATGAAATATGAGTTGCACCGACAAAAAAAGTTAAGTTATAGTTAATGGGGATACCAACGCAACAAAGATCAAATTCCGTAATAATGAACTGAAATACACCGGGAATTATTTTTGTCATATTGCCATACCATTTTGTCCATGCTAGATTTCGGCGTCTGTCATAATATAACCTCGTTTTATTTGTTACCGCTCAGTGCGCGTTACTGTCATTATTTGTTTATTTGCTGTCTGATTATCGGCATGGATTCAAATTCAAAATATATATTCATTAAAATTTCATTTACGTAACGATATTATTGGCAAGGTTTTATGAATTGATTTTTTCAGAGATCGGTCAGCAAACTTTACCGCCGACGAAGTATCCCTTTGTCATTGGTGGAAGGAAAAAAATAAATAATGTTAGATGGTGGTGCAATGTCCTTTCTAATAAGTTCCACTAATTGATGAACACTGTTTTTAGACATTCTGAATCGGGCGATAAATTCATCATCATCCCATAACCGAAAATTTGTCCTTTGCCTTTTGGAGGTATGTAGGGCTACCAGTGTGGTCAAAGTTACCACTTGGGTTGCAAGCGTTTGCACACCAGCTGATGCTGATATGCAAACCTGTCGGCGGGAGCCGAGACAGTTAGATGGTGGTAAAGTCGGTCTGCTGGACGTGTAGGTATAAACCTGTGTGTCCGCCTTTGGCTACATACAACCAAACGATATCTCAACTGCCCGGTTCGAACCTGGATACCGTCTGTCGGAGACACCCGACAGCTGGGCTACAGATAGATCGACCAAGCAACTGTGATACCGTATATAGAAGACAATTAGGTATTGAATGAAACTCAGGTAGAAATTGATGACAGAGATTAAAAGATGCAACAAGAAATGTAACTTACTCGTTTATTATCTCTTGGTTTACAAATGGTAATTGTTAATTCAAATCTGATAGGTATAAATAGTACTTAATTTAATATAAATTCAATTCGCGGACTTTGAACGACGACGAGGCGGTCGAGCAGCGTAAGGGCGTAGCAAGAGGTCTGGATGAAAAACGAATGCTTTCGTAGCTCCGTGGGCGTCCTTATAGGTGAGCTGAGGCTGCGTACGGCGCAGGACAAAATGGCGTCTGCGTGCGTTGCATAACCGAGTAGCGCAATTGGAAGTTTGCGCTACAGCCTGAATAATTTTGGCTTTCGCGTAGTTAACATGGTATGTATTAATGATGACTAAATTCATCATCAGATGAATCCGAATCCCCATAAAAAAATATTATCACTATATGTCAAGAATTAACACGAAAAAAATAACATCACAAAATAAACAATTGTCAAAAGTATTTTCTACGATAGGGAAACGAAAGAGAAATCATGTGTTCTCTGAGAGAAACGTCAAAAATTAACTTTAACTTAATCTTAAACTCTCATGTCTGGGGGTTTAAATTATAGTAACTTTTCGGTTAAGTTTAAGTTAACAAAAATGCGATGCAACTCAATTTGACAAAAAAGTAACTTTTTTGTAACTTTAACTATAAACTTTCGTTTAACTTTTTTGATGCAACCGGGCCTAAGTCACGATATTCTTTTACACCCCATACTCCGTCTTCCCTCTGTCTTTCCGTCCACTTTGAGTTGTAGAAGGGCACATTATCTATCACCACGGAACACGTGGCCGGAGTAGGCGACTTTGCGTCTCTTGACAGTCAAATGGTCAGAAACTCTTTCTGTTTCTCTAATCATTTTCAAAACTGTTTCGCTGGATACTTCTTCTGTCAATCATCTGAAATGATATCTAATATACCTCAAATTTAATCTCAATGATTAGTGAAATTTAACCTTTCAAGACGAGCGTCATGTATAGATCCAGCCGTGCCGAGTGTCATCTTTACATGCGCTCATGCTAGATCCATTTTCGAACCTTCATATCTCAGTGAATACGTACTTGATTGAGACGAAAATTGTATAAATATTACTTCCATATATTTTGCTACGAGACATCTGTCGGTGTATCGGCAAAACAGTTTAAAAAATTAAGAACCCTTACCATAATTGCTACCATGTCTTACCATATCTTAATTGGGTTACATTAAGTATTGTTTATTTTAAACTTACCTAATCAATATTTCTATACCTACAGTATAGCTAACTTGTCCTCCGACTTCTGAGAGTAGGTAGTTTTAACACATATACAAACATCCGTAACTACATAGTTTTGTGTTATCTTAAACCTTTCGATATAGGAAAGCAAAGTATCTAAACTTCGTACCTTATGATGCTGTGAAATGCAATATCAGTAACATATGTATCTCTATGTGCAACGGAAATTTCTTTAGAGATATCTCTAGGGTTCATCTCACAAATTGGTATATTAAAATGTATCGACTGAGAACTAACCGTCGTCTAATACCATCATACCTACTTAGATATTGAAATTGGATGTGAGCAGAATTTTGCCTTAGAAATAATTTTTTTTTTAATACAGAAACAGTATTTTCCACAGATTCAATAAATTATGTCCATACGTTTTCGTCGAAGAGTTCCAGTATTATCAAGGTCTAGATGAAACGAAATTTGACACAGATTATCCAACAATACTTAAAATATTTAATAATGTTATTAGTAGAAGGTACAAGGGTTTAGGCTTTGTCCTAAGGGTGACCAAACCATTTAAGAATATTGACTGTCTAAAAATTTTATTTAACGCATATGTTAGAAGTCACGTGGAATTCGCAACCACTGTATGGAATCCTCATTATAAGTTGCACATAAATAACATAGAAAGAATCCAAAAAAAATTCATCAAAACACCTCGATTTTAGAACTAGGCGATTTGGTATCAGTTATGAGGAATCTTTAAAACATCACCAAATGTTACCACTTAACAAAAGAAGGGGTATAACTGATATATGTTTCCTATATAAATTACTTAACAACCAAATAGATAGTCCGTATCTCTTAGGACAAATCCCATTCAACTGCCCCGCCAGACAAAACCGCCAGAACCTCCTCTTTTACACTAAATACTCAAGAACAAACTATGCAAACAACACTTTTATTAACCGCAGCTGCAATATGTACAATAACCTTAATCATAAGCCAGATATTTTTAACAATAGCCTACATTCATTAAAAAAACAACTAACATCAATATTATAATGAATACTTTATGTACCAAATTGTACAATTTTTGGTATGTCCAATACTGTATTAATATGACAACTCACCCTTTCCTCCTCTCCTACCTTTCTTCATGTCCCACCCTCGCTTCATAAAATACACACACAAACACACATACACACACATCACAATTGTACACTTACACCACACTTTTGTCTTTGACTTTGTACTGAATTGTCTTTATTATGTATATTAATCTGTGGAACAATGTAATTGGCTTACTTTCCTGATTGTTATTTTTTTATTAATGTTAAACATGTAAAAGCTGTTTTGTTTCCCAAAATAAAATAAATAAATAAAAAAGTTTGCAAAATTTGTGGGCGGAGTTACAGTGATAATGCCAAGAAAGCTCGGCGAAAACGTTAAGTCATAATAAATCGAACCCGTGGAAAATACTATTAACTATTTTATTACTATTATGATAAATTTTAAAATGGTTTCCACTCTGGTAACACAAAAATTTTAAAATTACAAACTTTTTATGGAAAAAAAATCTATGAAGTATTTTAATTCTTTTAATACTTCTTAGTGTTATATATCGATTTCATTATTTTGTTGATGCACATACATAATTTTGTCATATTTCGGAATTTGGTTGATTGGAAGAAATAAGTGTGCCAGTGTGCATTAATTTTTTTTATATTTTGTACAAAAGATACATAAATAAATAAATAAATATAAATGGAACAAACAATTCCACTTAATTGATATAATATGTGAAAAGAAAACATTGTATCTCTTGATGAATACAAACATGTGGGGAGATATGAATTCCCAATTTTTAGGGTTATTATTATATTGTAGTTGTCCGACGTTGCGGCCGCGTCCGGGGGTGAAAAGGACCATAGAGTCCTAGAGCATCACCGGCGTGGAAGTGGTATCGCGTACTCATCATCTTCTCTTGCGAATCGAAAATTTTTCATAAAATTGCATTGGAGAATTATCAAGTTTTCATAATAAGATATTTAAATCAAAAATAATCAAACAAACGCATTTCATGAAAATGCTGAAAATTTTCCATATAAAATTTGAATACTTACTTTGTGGAGTGACTTGGTAGTAAGGAGTGTACCGTTAGCCCCAACCCACTCGTTAATGATAGGTCAGATTAATAAATTCGTCAATGACAAATAATTTATAGATGCCAACCCGCCATTTTCATTTTTTTTTTACGTCAGCAAAAAAATTGCGAGTAAATTTGTACGACGTCATATAGATGGCGCTCTTCTATCGACGAAACTCCGAAAGACATTTATATTCGGAGGCCAAGTTGTGAAAATACCATTTTTTAAGATGTATTTTTCAAAAGGTAGAAGATAAGTTAGTGTCTGTGAATCTTCACAGTAATATATCTATGTACCTACAGAGGTTAGTCATATTATTACACTCACTGAAAAACGATTCTTGTGATGTAAAATATTTGTCAAAAAAAAACATTTGTCTCCCGACAGGGAAAAAATCCAATGTTTGCGTAAATGCAACCTTTAAAAAAATATTTGAATTTACATACACATTGGTACAAGTAGGTAAACAAGCCAAAAATTAAATAATATTTCTGCCCAGTTCAGGGGTGACATCTGCGCGAGATCACTGTCACTTCGTGTATAAAATGGCGTTACAAAAAGATTTCTACGTTACGTCATAGATGGCAATAGTAAAAATGTCCTATTTTCAAACGATCTATTTCTCATCATTTAAATATATAGAACTTTCAAAATTGCATTGATAAGGGAACTCAATAAGAAGGCACAATTGGTAAACGTTGGGCAAGCGCGTAAAGTGATCACGAAAACCAGCCGATGACAGGTCGTAAGTCCTGTAGGTACATTGAGTTCCTGGTTCTTCTATAATATTCCAACTTCGTCTATATTGAGATGTAAAAAAAATGTCAAAAAATATCAATTGTTTAAATACTTAATTATAATAATGTACATACATACATACCATCACGCCATGTCCCTTGCGGTGTTGGCAGAAAGAACCGAACGCCACATTTTTCTATCCTGGCACGCATCCCTCGTCTCGTCCACATTCATGCATCGTCTCATACATAATCGTCTATTGCTCACACTTCTTACATTTCCGTCTTTCACATCCGTTTCTTGGGCGTCCCCGACCACTCATTCCATTCCTTTCCGCTCTGTATATTTTCTTCGTCAGGCGCTCCTCATTCATTCTCCCCATGTGGCCAAACTATCTCAATGTGTTCACTTTCATTCTAGTAATGACATCTTTCTTCATCTTACATTCTTTCCTTGTGTCCTCATTTCTTACCCGGTCATACATCGTTCTATTACAATAATTAAATTATAATAATGTAATTTTTGGTATTTATATAAATAAATACAAAAATTATATAACGGTAATAATGAATACATGTAGAATCGTTAAAGATTTTTTAAACGTTAATATTCGGGAATCAGTAGGGTTGTTAGGTAGTATAGAGACCTCCTCAGAGCCTAATCCTTTGATATGTTAAGTATCTGGATGGGTGAACTATTCCCAATTGAAAGCTTGATGATGCGTTTGTTGCATTTTATTTTGCTCTTTTAAATAATTTACAATTTACGCATTGATCTGCTATTTCTTTCGAGGAAGTGTATAATGGTAATAATAATAATTGAGTGTTATTATTTGTAGTGCTTAATTGTTATTAATATCATTAGTAAATCGGCCAGCGCCGTAAAAAAAAAAAATTATGTAATTAATAATTTTGAGTTTTTATAGTGAATCTATTAACATAGCCAACCATTGTACGAGTTATTCTCTTCTCTCGCGATATCTATCTGTGTGGGGCTCTCAATATCTCCCGTAAATCACTAGTTCACCTCGTAAAATATCGGGGGACTTGGCAAACTACTTTTATTAGTAAATATTATTATTTGTAGGTGTGGTTCAAGATATTGATTGAGAAGGAAGTACCGGGAGAAACGTCTTATTCTAAGGCCACGGATCAACAACTGCTTAAGTTAATCTAAATGTGAATACGGGGTGTTTATAACTTTATTCAACATTTATGGGGATAACATAACGAGGAGAATTCTTAAATAACGGGACGGAGGACGAAGATTGGAAGGGGGGAAGACTAGATCTAACCTTTGATATGCAGACGATACCACACTCATTGCCAAGTCTGAAAACGAAATGTCACTAATAAGAAAGCAGACACATACACTAAAAAAAAATTTGTTAACTGTAACAAAATTTCATGTTAATATCAACCAAATTATAGTGACTATCAAACATTTGGTTAATTTAACTAAATGATGTTTGGTTAACCTGTTTTAGCTGTCAACAATATTAAACAGGTTTATGAAATGACAACAATATATAATTTGGCTATTCACTTCTATATATTTGTTAAACTATAGCAAACTTCTTTGTTATGTCAACCAAAACACTTTGGTAGAAATTAGTCAAACATTAAATAACAGAGAGGACGAATGTCCTATCTAAATAGGAGGTTGTGCTATATCCTGTTTATCTTGGATCGTTACTTGTGGACAACAGTGAGTGTGTACAATATAAAACGTCGTATTGCAATAGACAAAACTGCCATGACTAAATTGATATAGAAATACAGAAGTATTTCCAAATCCACAAAGATTCGCTTTATAAGGTCACTTATTATCCCCATTTTTCCTTGCGCTGAAGTATCTTGGACAATCATAGTCTGCGAAAGACAAAGAATCGACGACAGAATGTGGTGCTGGAGACGTTGGCTTCGAACTCTCTGGACGGCGAAAAGGACAATTATATCCACCGTAAAGGATGTTAAGATAGAGGAAAGATTGTCCGCTGTATATTTCTGAGCGTTCATAAGATTTTTTGGATACATCGCTAGACGCGATTTGTTTCGTTAAGAAAATACCTACCCGTCGGTCGTCTGCAAAAATTCAAATTATCTTCTATTACGACAAAAACTAATTGATAAGATCATCAGACCCATAATGACCTATGGAATTGAAGCAAGGGCAGACACGATGAGAACAAAACAGCTACTCAGAACAACAGAGATGAAAACTCAAAGATCTTGGGCAGAACCCTCAGAGATAGAATTCCCAATAGGGAGATCCGCAGAACCTGCGATGTGAAGGATATTGTAAGGTGGAGCATGCAAAGAAGACGATACTGGAGAGATCATGTAGAGAGGATGAATCCAGAAAGGCTACCAAAGATTGTAATGCGCGAGATACCAGAGGGACGCCGACCACCGGAAAGACCATCAAAGAGATGGAGGGAGAGCTGGACATCCTCGTCCCAGGACCTGTAGAAACAGATTATAGATCTACCAAAAGAGGAAGAAGAAGAAGATAAGAATAATTTGCCGAAACTATAATTATTTTCGTAATAATCTACATAGATATAATAAATTAAAAATTTGACCTTTTAAAACATAAATGTAAGGATATTTATATTTAATCGCGTGGGCATTTTTGATGTAAAATAAACCATCTTCCCACTTCATCCTTTCCTCAAACCCCTAGTCCCTCTCCAACCATATGTATATCCTTTCACCCGTTTTATATTTTAAATAATATGTGTTTATTATGCTTTAAATGTATTACTTCTTAAGTTAAAATCTGTTATTAGTTTCCTTATTGCCACAGTCTCTCTCTCCTGTCCACCTCCACAAAATAAATATCATAAATTCACCGCATTGCGTTTGTGGCTCAGAGCTAGGTGATGCAAATCATTTGATCAAGGAATGCGCACACATGAGAGGTACAGACTCTTTGATGGGAATGCTGAGACGGGCGGGAGTGGGGTTTCCTACCCAGCTTTCGCTTGTTCTTGCTGATCCATCATTGAGTATTGTGAGGTCTCTTGGTTGGTTTGCTCGGGAGAACTCCCTCAAGCTTTAAGTTCTTTTTTTATTTATTTATTCAATTTACGGTCGTTAATAAAATGATATACACAAATCTATACTTAGCTAGACATGATACTCAATACAATTGAATATAACAATATGAATGCAATATATTCTTGTAATTGTTAATTATTAGTTAAGTAATCTAAAATGAATTAAAAAAAAAACTTGAGACTGACCAAGAACGCCAAAAGCGAAGGTCAAAATAAAATAATTATCAAATATTTATATCTATTTTTTGTAAAAATAAAAAAAACCTGTTACGTATGATGGTACGATTCAATCATGATCTAGACAATTATATTCAAAATCTTTATGTATTGCATGCAAAACTGATCCATCCTATATACCTGTTCCTCTCTTTCTCATATTATACCACAATACATTTCTTAATCCTTTCCACTTTCGTATCATCATCCGGTCAGTACATACATAATATCATCTATCGATCGACATAATCAACGTCAGTGAAATCAATGAATCCATCAATAACAAAGATACAAAATATCAAAGTATCAATACTAGTAACAAAGATACAAACAAAAAGATATGGCTTAAACTATGTAAGCACCAGTGAAGTGGTAAATTGATATTTATTGAAATGAGATAACTTATATTTACATTGTATGTTAACTATGTATGAATAAGCTTATATTATCTTAAGATATTTTGTATCTCATATATACTGTATATTTTTGGATAGAAATAAATAAAAATAAAATAAATAAATAAATAAATCAATAACATGTTTAATTAATGTATATAAATTGAACAGTGAAGAAGTGAAATATACTGTGACCAGTGACAATAAAACCAGAAAACAAACATTCAAGTAAGTTACTTATTTAACTTGAATTTATTTGACTTTATTTCACAATATAGTCGAATGGGTCGATGCCAGAGCGGTTAGCGCGCCTATATAGATTTCGTTCACCTATAGCACAAGAATTTATTTGCTTATTTTAGGGAACGTAGGAAGATGTATATGTACTTTTTTAACAAGGACATATTCATTTTTTATTGAAAAAAATATATATATATAATAATACAAAATACAGTTCTTGAAATATGCACGCAAAATACAACTAAATAATGAATGAATGAATGAATGAATGAATGAATGAATGAATGAATGAATGAATGAATGAATGAATGAATGAATGAATGAATAATGAATGAATGAATGAATGAATGAATGAATGAATGAATGAATGAATGGCCGCCGCTCATTCAATATACGAATGTGTCCGATTCCGCATTCGGGAATCTCTGTCGATACGAAGATATATCACACTTATCATCATCCTCATAAAATTATAGTCAGCCATTAAAGGAAAAAACCTTAGATTATATATGATACAGATACCTAGTCATCGCAATGAAAGTATGACCACAAAAACTCAGGTAAAAACCGGAGTTCACTCGCCCGGCCGTATACGTACACCTACTGATACGCACACCTACATAATACCTACGTAGACCAACCGATCTACCACCTCACACGCACAGGTAAAAAAAACTTGCCTCACATATGAATTCGAAATTTGTACTACACGCGGCTTCTGTACCTTATAATTCTATGGGAAAAACTCTTTAAATTGAAGCTACCTAACAAAACATGTTGGTTTTGTTATCAATAAATAAATAAAGCATTCCTATCTACAGCATTATTCTTATTTACAAAGGTAGGTTCTTAGCGAAATTGGGGTCGGATTTAGTAGAGAGTAATACCGCTTAAATGACATAGAATATTGTGCATGTGAGTCGTGGATAAGAAAATCGAGAGTAGAGAGGTGTAGGTATTAGGTATCCACGTGGGGTAAGTTGTACCGAAATGTTGGCGGCAGAGAACAACAAGCAGACGCTAGCGGGGTTGGTAAGAAGATGGAGAAACAGGAAAAATCATGTTTACTTTAATAAGAAAACTTTCTCATACGCTATTTCCTCCCTCTCTCTTTACACAGTTCCTATACATCCGTACTCTATACCCACCTTCATATCGCTTTTGATAATCGATGGAATATACCCTGGGGTGAATTTGAAACAGCATTTCTCAAAACTTTCTTCAACATCTGAAAAACAATATGGTTATTTTATAACAAAGGAATTAATTTTGAAATATATACATAAAAAGATTCTTTCGTGACTCGGATAGCTGGATATCTGACTCCTGAGCAGAATGTTTCGATATAAAATCTACTTATATAAAATCGCCAACTCCATCGTGGATTGCCCGGAACTGCTTGAACGATTAACTCTTCGAGTTCCCACCCGAGCTACCCGATCCCACCACTTATTACACCTGCCTCACTGTAACACAAGCGCTAAACAACATGCATTCATATATCGAGCATCACACTTCTTCAATGAGCACTTAAACGAATTTGACTTATTCAACTCCTCAATAACTAATATCAAATCAAAACTTCTCCTACAATAATTATTCATATAAACTAATCCCTCTCCTTCTGTACTCCCTCTCTTCCCTCCCTATTCCCTCTTAACTCCCTCCTACCTCAATAATACTTACTTCCTACTTCTTACATAATATAATTTTACCTGTATACTTGTGGAAACAGGTTATTGGCATAGTTGTTATTATTTTATTGTTAATCCCTTATATTGTATTAAGCTGTTTGTTTCCCGAATATAAATAAATAAATATAGTAAAAATATTAAATTTTGTTAAGATTAATGTTGTTTCGTTTACAGAGTGGAGGTTCATAATGAAATTATTACGAATATATACCATAGTTTTAATCCACAAATTGAGGTAAAATTAGCCTGAGAGCTTTCGATGGTTACACCATCATCCTCGGAGGCGACAATCAAAACTAAATATAATATAACAAAATGGCCAGTACATAGTTTGAGGTGGGGGGCGGGGGTGTGGTAAAGAGAAAACGGTACGTACATACATAAAGCAACCAATCGGTGCACATTATTTTAGCAGTGGAGAGGACATAGGTATTTGAATATTCACGAGATTATCATTATTTTTGAGATGTTTGTTAATCTCTAATATTTCTAGAACATCCAGTTTTCGTCCCTTCGACTCCAGATGTAGAACCACTACACTGTTACGATGAAAATTATGGTCGTGTTCAATGCAATGGTCCGCCATCTCAGAGTATCCAGAAAGACCCCTGAATGCTCTAAGGTGTTCATTTGTTCTATTCAGGTACTGGCCATTTTGTTATATTATATTTTGTTTTGATTGTCGCCTCCGAGGATAATGGTGTAACCATCGAAAGAGCTCAGGCTAATTTTTAACTCAATTTGTGGATTAAAACTGTGTTTTATATTCGTAATAATTAAATTTTGTGTTGCACACTTAACTCCTTCGATAGAAACCGGTCGAGTTATTGACGGAGTAAAGTGTGCAACACAAAATTTAATATTTTTATCATTTTAAATTAAGTTATACTAATAATAACAAAATAATTATAGAATGTTTCGAGTTCGATTCCCGGTGGAGACACAGTTTTTGAGTTTGTATTTGTGACAAAAATCATTAGTCTCCAGAATGTGGCAACTTGTTATTGAATTCATATTTGACACGCAGTACCTACTTTTTCGATGCCCGAGAAGTAATACAAAGGATATGTACAAAATACCAGTTCCGCAACTGAGAAATGTGATCAGCGCCTTCGCAACACTCTAAAACAAACAACAATATGTATACAATAATGAAAATAACCAAGGAAAATATCTTTATTAAATATGATTTTGATGTCAATATTTTTTCCGTATAAGAAAAACTATCTTTTGTTCATTCATTGTATCACGGCATATTTCACAATGTGGAAAAACCAACGACAGGTGTGCGGATGTGCATCACCTTATAAAAGGAAGCACGACACAAAATTGTCTTTCTATTTAGTAATTATCAGCCGAAACGATCCGAATTATTTTTTGTGGAACATATCTTAAATTTGATTTCATAAACTACTAAAATGGAGAATTCGTACCATATATTATATTTACTTTACCGTATACATATATTCGAACCGTCTATATATGTATGTATCACTATCTTATATATTTTGGACCGTTTATTTATCATTACCGTATATATGTATATATAATTACCATATATATTTGTATCATCATTACTGTATAATACAAATATATACATATGGTAAATAATACAAATTATATTCGGATCATTAATATATTAATCACTAGCTCAGAAGCACCGCTACGCTCAGCTTCTAAGCTAGGGCTTGCAGCCAGCTTTACCGCTGCGCGGTAAATGACCGCCTCTAGCGGTTCACCGTGGCAAGACGATCGGTACCTGTTCACAATGTGTTAGAAAGTTCGCCGATAGATGTCGTAAAAGCAACCATTTCTATGGATTTCTTCATTAATTTTTCGTTATTCAATTTATTTTTTAATTTTTCTAGGCGTTTCCGGAAAAATTACTATTTTTTCCGTAATGTGTATAATATTATCTACCTTTTAACGAAAAATCAATACAATTGACTTTAAAATTTACGTTAATACTAAAAACATTCACCAAGAAATGAAAGTTTATTGACAATATTGAAAAAAAGTTTTTAGACTAATGTTTTTTTTTTTATTTTAAAGGCCGAAATTATATTCTGAAAGAAAATAAAATAAATAGAGGAAAAAAATACTTGAATAATAAAGTAACTGATGTTTCATATAAATATTATAAGAATGTATGTAATATTTTCTGTTCTACTGTAAAATGACATAGGCGGATTTAAAAGCAATGCGACACAAGGCCAACTGACATGAATATAGCCGTGCACAAACATGTGAAAATTCAGAACGAAAATCTTATCAGGTCTACTTTATTTAAATGCAGAATACCGTACCTATATATTATCAGTACCGTATATATTGAAAAAATATAAAAATTTCGAGCCTTAATACTTAGCAGTTTGACTACAATTGCAAATAGTAAATTAAAAAAAAATTTGTAATAATCGACTGGTTATTCCAACATTTGATGATTTTTGTAAATTTCCTGCGACGTTTCATACAAATCCTCCACTTCCTATGTGTACCAAACTTAAACAAGTCGACAAAATATATAGGTACTTATTTGATATTGGGTGAACGACCCTCCTCCCGCACTCCGCACCCCAATCCATCTACTACATTTCAATAGACGATCGACCAGAAGACGAGGAAGAATTTACCTACGCAGAGGAGGAGGAGCAAATTGAGGTGGAGGTGAATCTAGCAACAGAGTCGTCACTCTTACAAATTCATATAAGGGGCAAATTGATTAGATACTTCATTCATTTTTTTGAGTAACTCACCCGTGTCATGCACGGTTTGTTTTGTTCACAAACATAAATATTTCTCGAATATTTTAAAAGTTGCAAATTATAAAATGATGGGTCGATGGCAGAGCGCTGGGCTAGTTATCCAGTGGTCGCGAGTTCGAATCTTGCCTCGACCGATTTCGTTCACCTATAAGCATTTATGCATATTTTAGGATACGTAGGAAGATGTATATGTACCTACTTGTTGAACAAGGACATATTCATTTTTTTTATATACAAATAAAAAAATTCTGGATCGTGCAAAGACGAAAGCAACTACAGAGACACAGTACAGGGGGGCAATTATGGTCTTATCGGCGAAATCAAAACCCACATGATTACCCATATCATGGATATAATTATCATATAGAGCTCTATGACATCTAAAGATATTATAGAACTCCATGTAATAATTATATCCATGATATGGGTAATCGTGAGGGTTTTGATTTCGTCGATTGGACGAGACTTGCCCCCCAGGACAGAAGGTCCCATGATTAAAGACGAGAAGACCTGACCCCCATGTTTCGGCACAGACAAAGAGTTGGGATAGTTATAGAAAAGGAGAAGAAGAAAGATCGTATGAAAAATAAGAACATCTTTCAGTATTCGTGTTTCAACCTTTCCTGTAAAGTTGAGTCCAGCAAAACAGAATCTGCACAGGACAGGAGCGTTGCAATCACCTCATGTGGAAATGGGGCAAGTGCGATTCTCCGGAGTGTGATTGTAGACCAACCTCGGAGGCCGTACGATGGCTTACTGGATAGGCACCAGGGCTTTAAACAATTGAGCAAATGACGTAGACGATGGCGGAGAAAAACAAATGCCAATGTCACACAAAAAGTAAAGTTAGTAAATAAGAAAAAGAATATTTATTTCTCATGTAATGCTGTGATGAAAATGCTTTCCTAATTGCTTAAATAATAAAAAATATATTTGTATTCGATAGATATTAATTTTGCATTTTACTTTTAAATTATTAAATTTTAGTCACAATGAAAATCATAACCATATAGACGTACCTAATATAAATTTGTATTCAGTGGTTTGTCATTGGACAGTGAACTGTAGGTCCCGAAAACGATTCCCGGTGGAGACACACTAGTTATTTAATGTGTTTTCAGTCTGGATTTGTGAGACTTGTTATTGGTTGCGTGTCAAATGAATATTGGACATAGCAACTGTTAGTTACACGTAAAGCGATACAAAATATTATCTATTTCTCAATAAATCGACATAATTAAATTGATAGAATTTTTTTTAAATAAGTTCCGGATATATTTAAGATAATATGCAAATAAATATATCACTTAATATACATATGTATGAAGCAAATACGTATCAAAAAGCCCGTATCGAAGGAGTAATATGTACTATTTAGGCATTCTGTTAACCGTGTTGTGGTTTAGCTTTGAAGCTAAAACTTTTTAGTGTAAGGCTATACTATACACACGATTTAAATGTTCACATATGTAATACTTTGTATAATTATAAAGGTAGGTCTTTAATTGTATTACTATTTAATGGTAACTTCTAAACTATTTAATATGAACAGTAATACAATTAAATTGTTTAAATTAGCAATATTTTGGAAGTTGTTACAATAATTGGTATAATAAACGTAGCTATTTGAATCGAATGTTTTTTTTAATTGCATATACGTACGCAAACATTGGATTTTTTTCCCTTTCGGGAGTCAAATGATATTTTTATTGCCAATTGTCAATAAAAATATCAATTGACTCCCGAAAGAGAAAAAAATCCAATGTTTGCGTATATGCAATTAAAAAATATTCGATTTACATAAACATTGGTACAAGTAGGTATACAAACCAAAAATTAAATAATATTTCTGGCGCAGTTCAAGGGTGACATCTGTGCGAGACACCGTCATCGAATTTATAAGGACTGTTGCTTTCATTGTTTACAAATAATCAAATTTCTCAATAGATGGCGTTACAAAAAGGCTTTTCCGTTTACTTCATAGATGGCAATAGTATAGTTCCTTCTTTTCAGGTGTTTCACACTATTCAAATATATAGAACTTTCAAAAATTACATTGATAAGGGAACTCAATAAGAAAGCATATTTGGTGAACGTTACGCAAGCGCATAAAGTGATCACGTAAATCTGTGCATATGTGCCTTGAGTTTCTGGTTCTTCTACAATATCCCATCTTTGTCTCCTTTGTCTCTATTGAGATGTTCAAATAAAGAGTATCAATAAAAAAAAGTAGGTATTAAATTTGATATTCACATTACACATTTATTTATTTATTCATTCACTGATCTTTTTGATAATCCTGTTGATACTCTTTGAGCAAAGCTCCAAAATGGTCTAGAGTATAGCGTTGGGGAGTTTTTGCAATCTGCTTGGAAAAATATTATTAAATTTAATACCAAAATATTTTACAGGCTATCAAGATTCTGTAGGCTTGTTGTAATTAATTCATTACAAAAAATATCTGTAGGTACTTAAATTGACCGGACCACTGAACCGAAAAATACTTCAACTTTGAAGATTTCCATAACAGAGTATGAAAGTAATTGAAGCAGTTGTGGCTGAACGACAGCCATCTATATAAAGGGAGCTCACTTGGGATTTTTAAAGCAATTAAGAAACATCCCTTTCAAACCACAACTCAGGGACGGGTCGATCAAACAAGTTATATGGCTGAATTCCAAGTGGGTATCAAATTATAATAATAACCAAAATAACGATTTCTTTAAAAAACAAATAATAGTCTCTCACCTCTCACAAAACTTGAAGTAGCACCAATATTTCGTAAAATGAATAGCACATGACCATGTAAATATTAATAAATATAATAAAAAACAAAATGTTACGTCAACATAGGATTATACGGAGTTCGTTGGTTAGATACACCCGATAAGAACATGCCATGATGGTATATACCTATGTGATATAAATCGTCTCCAGACAGCAAACTACATTACCAGGAATCGAACCCGGGTGCCAGATATATATCCAACTGAGACACTAAGGTCGACGTCTTGTCCTTTCCTTTCGAAGGATAAGGTAATTAAGAAATAAATCAAAATGATTTTTATTTACTAAATATCTGAATTCGGCTCTGTTTGGTCCGAATTTCGTTTTTGTCGGGTCTGCGGGCATGCCCATATCGGAGCAAATTCATAGTCGGTTGAAAACATTATATTTTACTCTCTCACACCACGATACTGATTAAATCATTGGTAAATCTTTACTTATAGGATACTTAGTATCACTTATCGTATACCTACCAACATCTCTCCGTTCTACACAAGAGAGAAAATGCTTAAATCTCAAATTCCAATATTTATGATATCGTTAATTTTTAAATATATCTATTTGGCTGTTAAATCAGTTTTATTGAACAAGTAGTGCCCATTATAATTTTTTACTTTACCCAAGTATTAAATTTCATAATAATACGTATGTACTTATATAAATTACTAGTTGCATGTAACACATGAGATCCAACTGTCGATAGCGATAGTATGTATTATGAATAGTTGAAGAATAAGTACCAAACTATAAACACATAAATCCAAATTATTGAATATTTTAAGATATTTTGTTTTCTATACAACATATGTAGGTATGTATGTCAAGATAGGACAGTATGGAGGTCAGTCCTTTTCTCCTACCCGGAATATGAAAACAGCATGATGGTATGTATGTATGTTTGGAGATTTAAGTATCAAACTATTAAGTTTTCTTACATATATTATTGTGTATAGGCGACTGCCATACAAATTGTATTAAGCAATGTTGCCACTAAATTCAATTTTGAGAAAAAAAATTGAGATGTACTACTACAATGTCAATATTTTTTATAGAAAATTAAATTATCTAGTTGGGGTGTTTCGGCTTTTTTCGATATTTTTAAAAACTTTGGAAATATAGGCAGTTAAACACAGAAATTTATCATAATTTTTTTTTCTTAATAAAAAATGTTTGAGAAAACATTTAGTAAGTATGTATGTCAAAATAGGATAGTATGGAGGTCAGTCCTTTGATCCTACCCAGAATATGAAAATAGCATGATGGTATGTATGTATGTTCGGAGATTAGTATCAAACTATTAAGTCTTCTTACATATTGTGTGTAGGCTACTGACATACAAATTGTATGAAGCAATGTCGTCACTAAATACAATTTTTATAAAAATTGTTAAAAGAAATTTGTGTTAATACAATTTTGATATTTTTTTATAGAAAATTAAATTATCTAGTTGGGTTGTTTCGGCTTTTTCGATATTTTTAAAAAAATTGGAAATATAGGCAGTTAAACTCATAAATTTATCATAAAAAAAATATTTTTCTTAATAAAAAAATGTTTGAGAAACCCTGGAATTTTTTTAAAAAAATTATTTGAGTTTTTGTGTGTCTATGTTTGTACCAATTTTCAGCGTTCTAGATTTTATGGTTTCTGAGATATATGGAAAAATAAACCAAAAATTCAAAAGTTGATAACCCCTGACTGAAACAAAAATTCACCATTCTGAGTATAAAAGTTTTGTAGGCCTGTAACTATTTATATATTCTGAAATGTTGTGCTCTGTAAATTATTTATTTATTTATTTATCCCAAAGACTCACCAACAGGCAAAGAGTACATGTATATTACAATGATATGAACGCTGTCATCATTTCTCCACAAATTGCCCAATTAGTGGTGAATACAATTTTAGCATAAAAAAAACAATTTTATAACTTAAAAACTAACATAGATAATTAACAAAATGTAAGAAAAATAAAATATTTAAAAACTTAAAAGCTAACATAAAATACAAAAAATACAAAAATCGTAAGTACCACGGGGAAAGGAAGAGGAAAAGATTTGGTGTATTAAGGATAGTGCAGGTTAGCAATCAGTAAGTATTTGATTAATGGATCTCCTAAACGCATTCAGGGAAGAGGCAAAGACATCCACACTCCCAAACTTACTATTAAAATTGTGAGTGACTCTGTATAAGGGACTTCTAACACCAGCATTACTGGTCGGAGTGTTCATATAGAACTGTCTGTAATTGCGAATTCGAGTCAACGATGGTATACAGAAGTTTACCCTAGCCAACAGAGCAGGTGCATCAAAATCAGAGTTACAGATCTTGCGCAGCGTCAATGCGTCGAGTAGCTCGCGCCTATGTGTCAGACTTGGCAAATTCATTACGCTGATGTTACGGAATCTACGCTGACCGATACGGAAAAATTTTCTTTGCAGCTTCTCAATCTCGTCAATGTACTTACTATATAGGGGGTTCCAAACAGCAGAGCAATATTCTAATTTAGAGCGAATTAAGCATTTGTATAGCAGCAATATGGAATTTACATTACTGAATTCTTTCGTTGATCTAAGAATAAAGCCCAAAATCCTGTTGCAACTTATCAGAACCTCCCGTATATGTTCGTCAAAGTGCAATTTTGAATCAAAAATAACCCCTAGATCCCTAATACTATGCAACGGTTCCAAAGCCACTCCGTCAATCTTATATATGTGATTCATTACATTTTTATTTTTTGTAAATGTAATGGAATTACATTTCTTTAGATTAAGTTGAAGCTTATTAGCATCGCAATATTTACTGAGTCTGTTCAAATCGTCCTCCAACCCCATACAGTCCTCCTCATTACGTATTCGCCGATAAATTTTGAGATCGTCGGCAAATAGCAAAAATTCTGAATTTTTAAAGCATGTACCAATGTCATTGACGAAGAATGTTAAAAGAAGGGGTCCCAGAACAGACCCTTGTGGAACTCCCGAGGTAACGGCCACGCATTTAGACTTGTAGCCATTCATGACAACAGTCATCAAACGGTTACTAACGTAAGACTCAACCCAACGCAGCAGACTACCATGAATTCCGTAAGAGCTCAACTTCCTAATCAGCAAGTCATGGTCAACCTTGTCGAAAGCTTTTTTAAAATTCGTGTAAATTGAGTCCACCTGCACCCGCTTGTCCAAGGCCTCAAACAAGTAATCAGAATATTCAAGCAGATTTGTAACCGTTGATCTTTTGTTCACAAACCCGTGTTGATTATCAAGTAGGCATGGCTTTAGATGATGGAACAATCGATCCTTCAAAATAGACTCAAAAACTTTAGAAAATTGAGATAAGATCGATATAGGACGGTAGTTCTGTATATCAGATGTACAACCCGACTTATGTATAGGTGTAACCTACGCCATTTTCCATAGTTTTGGGAAGCGACCCTCAGCAAGGCTTTTGTTAAAGATTAGTCGTAGAGGTCTTGTAAGATGTGGTGCGCATTTTTTAAGAAGCATTGGCGAAATCATGTCAGGCCCCGCACTCTTATTGACATCTAGGTTAGCAAGTTTTGCATATACCTCGGAACTAAGTACATGAATCTTAGATAGAGTTGAGTTGACCTCCGGGTTCACGCACGCGTCAGCTGGAGAGTGCATGTTAGTGGGAGGGTTAAACACAGATGCAAAAAATGAACAGAATAAATTAGCAGTAGTTTCTGGATCATTAGATTTTACCTCGCTGTAGAACATATTCTTAGGGTAGCTGGCAGTTTTTTTCATGTTATTAACGTACGAGAAAAATGGTTTTACATTCCTATTCAACGACTGTTCTAGACTTGAAATATATAATTTGTGGTCCCTGCTCTGTGCTTGCTTTAGTTGAGCCCTTTGTTTAGAAAACAGCGAATAATCATGGGGATGACCAAAAGTTTTCCATCTTGCCCAGCTTTTGTTTTTATTTTTAAGCAATGTTACGGTTATGTTCGAATACCAGACAGGATAACTTAAAGATCTTGCCTTTTTCTTTGGGGCAAAAATATCAATGATATCCAGTAATACATTGTGGAAAGTATCCACCGCCTCGTCTACAGATTTTCCCGTAAATAATAATTCCCAGTCGATCATTTGGAGTTTATGGTTTATACCGGTGTAATCAGCTTTATAAAAGTTATATTTGGGAATGTTATTAGTTTGTAGATGACCATCTGCTCGTAAAGAGACACTAATCAGGAGCGAGGGATGGTGTGGATCCTCCGGTACAAGTGGCGTGTCGCAATGAATAACAGTTTACCATACATCCGACAGTATGAGGTCAAGTATTTTGTTGTTGCCATTGTTAACACGATTAAACTGCTTCAGATCAAGGAAAGATGCAAATTCTATGAGTAATTGAGCAACGGAACCGCTGTAGGACACCGGCCTTACCACACCAGCCTCCCTCGGATCGTAGGCCCATACAATCGAAGGTACATTAAAGTCGCCCAACAGACATAAATGAGCATCATGTCGAGTATCAACGATAATGTTTGACAATACGGTAAAATATGATTCGTAAATACTTATGGGTGATGACGGGGGAACATAGATTACACCAATAACTAGTTTGATTTTTGTCTGTGCTGTAGGTTCCAATAGCACACCAACGAACAAATTTTCTCCGCAAGTTTCCCAACTGGGTTCACGTAAACAATTGTATTTTCGAAGAACGGCCACGAGGACACCACCTCCATCGGTTTTCCCAGTCAGCAAAAGGTTTCTATCTTTACGGTATATTACGTATTCATCTCCCAACAGTTCCGCGTCGAATACTCCACCATTGAGCCAGGTTTCAGTTAATACTATAAGGTCATAATTATTCAACAATACATTTGTTCTAAAAACATCTGTCTTGGTTTTTAGTCCCCTACAGTTCTGATAATATATCTTCAGTTCGCCCCTAAAAGAATTATATAAGCATTATATAGGACAGTATTAAGTCTGAGAATGTTAGAAGTATACAATCTCCATACGCATAAAGAGACCCCGATAACAATAACAGCACAAAAGTAAAAAGGAAAAAAGAGTGAGGAAAAAAGAGTAAGGGGGAATATTAGGATAAGAAAGAGAGGATTAGAGGTGATCAAAATTATTAGCGGATCAAAAGTTATAAGGGGGGACGGACAGACACACACACACACACACACACACACACACACACACACACACACACACACACACACACACACACACACACACACACACACAGACACAAAACTCACATAAAATGTTCTACTCCGAATTCTGAGTAAATCCATGTATGGGAACATATGCTGCGAGGCCTCTAATTGGTGTTATTAGCATGCAAAAAGTCCACTACACTATACAAAATTTTCCTTCGTACACGCATCTTGGCTTAATAATGTCGATTCATTCAGAGAATTGAATTCTCATGAACGAATCGACAGTTGGATAATTTTTATAAACTTAATATTATTTACAGAATATATTCAACTCGAATCTTTAACACAATGGAAAAATGGGTAACCTATTGAAATTTGTTATAAACTATAGTTTATTATTTATTGTCAAACTTTTTTTTAACATCTCAATAGAGACGAAGTTGGGAAATTCGTAGAAGAACCAGAAACTCGAGGCATCTACAGGGCCTACGACCTGTCATCGGCTGGTTTACGTGATCACTTTGTACGCTTGCGCAACGTTCACCAATTATGCCTTCTTATTAAGTTCCCTTATCAACGAAATTTTTCAAATTTATATATATATATATATATATATATATATATATATATATATATATATATATATATATATATATATATATATATATATATATATATATATATATATATATATATATGTTTAAATATAAATTTTCGCGGATTGTAGAGATATATGTATAGCTACTTTTCCGGGCTATCCGCTCGTTTTCGTCCTGAAAAGGACGGTTTTGCCGACGTTTCAACCGAATATCATCGGTCATTATCGAGGCTGGTCGGTTCGCAAACGTAGACACGGTGCGACTGACACCGCGTTGCATTTCGCGTTCCTATTTGTGTATCGTGTTGGTGTATTGGCGTGTGATGCGGCGTGTGGGAGGGGTGGCGGTGTGAGCATGAGTAACCGTCGATTCGCGCTCTGTTGTTAGTGGTGGTGTGGTGAGGGTGTCTTCCCTGCAGCTCGGTGACCGTGCTGTATATCGTTCGTCGTATGACGTCACGCTGGTATGTGCGCGTGTCGATCGCCGTACAGCTAGGTGCGGGAGGGCAGAGGGCGGGGGAACAGTTGTAGCGGTATGCACTGGCGTCATTGGCGTTGATTCGTTTAACCATGCGCGGTCACTTGAATATGAATTAAGTACTGGTTTCCACGCCACTGGTAGACGACGAGAATCATCTCTTGTGTTCATTGCGAAGGGCCGTTTTTCTATTTCGATGGCTTCTCTATATACTCTATTAATCTCGTTATTTAAACGGACAAGAGTCTTTGCTGCATCGAAGTCTATTTTGTGGCCTTCTGTCATCACATGATTCGCCAGTGTTGACGTCGATTTATTTTGTTTTACGTCTAAGCGGTGTTCGGCTACGCGTGCTGATACTTTTCTGTTTGTGCGACCGATGTAAGTTTTTTCGCACGTACCGCAGGGGATCTCGTATATACCGTGTGACTCTAACGGAATACTGTCTTTGGTCGGTCGTAAAAAAGACGAGATTTTTCTGTCTGTTTTAAAAACAGTTCTAATTTTATACTTTTTTAGTACTCGACATATTTTATCCGTAGACCCACTGACGTATGGAAGTATCGCCAACCCGCGTATCTCTTCTTTATCTTTTTCTGTCTTTTTTTCTGTTTGATCTTTTTTAATTGCTCTATTTATAGTATTGTTATGATATCCGTTAGCAAGGAGAGCTTTCTTGAGGCTACTTATTTCTTGGTTAATATTTTCCTCGTCCGATATTCTTTTTGACCGGGTAACTAGAGTATTAACTAATCCTGCTAACTGGGCTGGGTGGTGGTGTGAGTTTGCGTTCAGGTATCGGTCGGTATGTGTTGGTTTCCGGTATACAGTAAAACTTAATGAACAATCAGGATTCTTTTTTACCAACACATCGAGGAATGGTAATTGGTCGTTAATTTGCATTTCCATTGTAAACTGGATAGATGTGTGTCTATTGTTTAGGTATATTACAAATTTGCTCAGCTCTTCTTCACCATGGCGCCAGATTATAAAAATGTCATCAATGTATCTGACCCATACAGTTGGTTTGTGGGGATAGTCGTTTAAGGCATCTTCTTCAAAAGCCATCATGTAGATGTTTGCTGCTACTGGTGATAGTGAAGATCCCATCGGTGCACCTCTTATTTGTTTATACATCTCTCCGTTGTATTGGAAATATGTGCTATTAAGACAGTGTTCCGTAAGTTCAATAATATCTTTTGTAGGTTTTATTTTTTCGTTAATTACGTCCAACACTTCGTCAACTGGTATGTTCGTGAAGAGAGACACTATGTCTAAACTAAGGAGTATGTCCTCTTTTTGTAATTTAACATCTTTTATCCGCTCGATGAAGTGTTCGGCGTTTTTTATGTATGATGACGCAGTCTCTACATGATGTTGCATGCGACGTGCTAGATATTTAGCTAGTGCTTGTGTTGGTGAGGCCACGGCGCTGATTATTGGACGGAGAGGAGTATTTTCTTTATGAATTTTTGGAAGACCATACATCCTTGGTACTCTGGATGATTTTTCCCGAGGGATAATTAGTTTTTTCGTATCTTGGTCAATACTAGACTTCATTATCTTTGTTTTGGTTATTTTTTCAAGGTATGTTGTAGGATCGTTCGGATGACGCTTGTATGTTGTTGTATCTTCTAATAAGGTTTGCATCTTATCTTGGTATTCCTTCGTGTTCATGATGACTGTGGCATTCCCTTTGTCTGCTGGTAAAACAATGATATCCTCGTTCATTTTTAATGAACGCAGAGCCTTTCGTTCGTCTTTTGTTATGTTGGGTTTTGGTGGATGTGATTTTCGTAGGACTTCGCAGGTTAGCTGTCTAATGGTTTCGGCTTCTTTTTCTTGTAGCTTCATTATGGCTGATTCTACACCCGTGATGATGTCTTCCGTTGGAATACGTGTCGGTGCTACAGCATAGTTGAAACCCTTAGCGAGTACTGATATGGTCGGTTCATCTAGCAGGCAGTCTGATTTGTTGATGACAATTTTATTATTGTCCAGAGATAAGTGTTCTGTGGTAGGTGGATTAGATTTCAAGTAAAGTGCGTCGAATTTCTTCTTTAACCGGGTGGTGATTAATTCTTTGTTCATAAGGGCTCGTTGTGTTGTTAAAATATCGACTTCATCCCATAGTACAGAGTGTAGTGTAGCAGTAAGTTGATAGTGAACTTCTTGTAAATTAATTTCTGTTTGGTGGAGAGAGCTTCGATTATTTCTTATTTCTTCGCGAAGGAGGGCCATGCTTGTGTTGTGTAGTATCTGTGATATCTTGCGAGAACTTGGATGTTTATTTTTTAGCTTGAAAGCAACCGGAACAATTCCATTATCACGGCATCTTTGCAAGAATGTTATATTACATAATAGTTTGGTTTTCTTCGTTCTCAGCTTTTCGAATGTCTTGGTGAGTAGATGAGTGTCCTTCCCGTAGAGGTTATTAATGTTTAAATATAAATTTTCGCGGATTGTAGAGATATATGTATAGCTACTTTTCCGGGCTATCCGCTCGTTTTCGTCCTGAAAAGGACGGTTTTGCCGACGTTTCAACCGAATATCATCGGTCATTATCGAGGCTGGTCGGTTCGCAAACGTAGACACGGTGCGACTGACACCGCGTTGCATTTCGCGTTCCTATTTGTGTATCGTGTTGGTGTATTGGCGTGTGATGCGGCGTGTGGGAGGGGTGGCGGTGTGAGCATGAGTAACCGTCGATTCGCGCTCTGTTGTTAGTGGTGGTGTGGTGAGGGTGTCTTCCCTGCAGCTCGGTGACCGTGCTGTATATCGTTCGTCGTATGACGTCACGCTGGTATGTGCGCGTGTCGATCGCCGTACAGCTAGGTGCGGGAGGGCAGAGGGCGGGGGAACAGTTGTAGCGGTATGCACTGGCGTCATTGGCGTTGATTCAGGACGAAAACGAGCGGATAGCCCGGAAAAGTAGCTATACATATATCTCTACAATCCGCGAAAATTTATATTTAAACATTAATAACCTCTACGGGAAGGACACTCATCTACTCACCAAGACATTCGAAAAGCTGAGAACGAAGAAAACCAAACTATTATGTAATATAACATTCTTGCAAAGATGCCGTGATAATGGAATTGTTCCGGTTGCTTTCAAGCTAAAAAATAAACATCCAAGTTCTCGCAAGATATCACAGATACTACACAACACAAGCATGGCCCTCCTTCGCGAAGAAATAAGAAATAATCGAAGCTCTCTCCACCAAACAGAAATTAATTTACAAGAAGTTCACTATCAACTTACTGCTACACTACACTCTGTACTATGGGATGAAGTCGATATTTTAACAACACAACGAGCCCTTATGAACAAAGAATTAATCACCACCCGGTTAAAGAAGAAATTCGACGCACTTTACTTGAAATCTAATCCACCTACCACAGAACACTTATCTCTGGACAATAATAAAATTGTCATCAACAAATCAGACTGCCTGCTAGATGAACCGACCATATCAGTACTCGCTAAGGGTTTCAACTATGCTGTAGCACCGACACGTATTCCAACGGAAGACATCATCACGGGTGTAGAATCAGCCATAATGAAGCTACAAGAAAAAGAAGCCGAAACCATTAGACAGCTAACCTGCGAAGTCCTACGAAAATCACATCCACCAAAACCCAACATAACAAAAGACGAACGAAAGGCTCTGCGTTCATTAAAAATGAACGAGGATATCATTGTTTTACCAGCAGACAAAGGGAATGCCACAGTCATCATGAACACGAAGGAATACCAAGATAAGATGCAAACCTTATTAGAAGATACAACAACATACAAGCGTCATCCGAACGATCCTACAACATACCTTGAAAAAATAACCAAAACAAAGATAATGAAGTCTAGTATTGACCAAGATACGAAAAAACTAATTATCCCTCGGGAAAAATCATCCAGAGTACCAAGGATGTATGGTCTTCCAAAAATTCATAAAGAAAATACTCCTCTCCGTCCAATAATCAGCGCCGTGGCCTCACCAACACAAGCACTAGCTAAATATCTAGCACGTCGCATGCAACATCATGTAGAGACTGCGTCATCATACATAAAAAACGCCGAACACTTCATCGAGCGGATAAAAGATGTTAAATTACAAAAAGAGGACATACTCCTTAGTTTAGACATAGTGTCTCTCTTCACGAACATACCAGTTGACGAAGTGTTGGACGTAATTAACGAAAAAATAAAACCTACAAAAGATATTATTGAACTTACGGAACACTGTCTTAATAGCACATATTTCCAATACAACGGAGAGATGTATAAACAAATAAGAGGTGCACCGATGGGATCTTCACTATCACCAGTAGCAGCAAACATCTACATGATGGCTTTTGAAGAAGATGCCTTAAACGACTATCCCCACAAACCAACTGTATGGGTCAGATACATTGATGACATTTTTATAATCTGGCGCCATGGTGAAGAAGAGCTGAGCAAATTTGTAATATACCTAAACAATAGACACACATCTATCCAGTTTACAATGGAAATGCAAATTAACGACCAATTACCATTCCTCGATGTGTTGGTAAAAAAGAATCCTGATTGTTCATTAAGTTTTACTGTATACCGGAAACCAACACATACCGACCGATACCTGAACGCAAACTCACACCACCACCCAGCCCAGTTAGCAGGATTAGTTAATACTCTAGTTACCCGGTCAAAAAGAATATCGGACGAGGAAAATATTAACCAAGAAATAAGTAGCCTCAAGAAAGCTCTCCTTGCTAACGGATATCATAACAATACTATAAATAGAGCAATTAAAAAAGATCAAACAGAAAAAAAGACAGAAAAAGATAAAGAAGAGATACGCGGGTTGGCGATACTTCCATACGTCAGTGGGTCTACGGATAAAATATGTCGAGTACTAAAAAAGTATAAAATTAGAACTGTTTTTAAAACAGACAGAAAAATCTCGTCTTTTTTACGACCGACCAAAGACAGTATTCCGTTAGAGTCACACGGTATATACGAGATCCCCTGCGGTACGTGCGAAAAAACTTACATCGGTCGCACAAACAGAAAAGTATCAGCACGCGTAGCCGAACACCGCTTAGACGTAAAACAAAATAAATCGACGTCAACACTGGCGAATCATGTGATGACAGAAGGCCACAAAATAGACTTCGATGCAGCAAAGACTCTTGTCCGTTTAAATAACGAGATTAATAGAGTATATAGAGAAGCCATCGAAATAGAAAAACGGCCCTTCGCAATGAACACAAGAGATGATTCTCGTCGTCTACCAGTGGCGTGGAAACCAGTACTTAATTCATATTCAAGTGACCGCGCATGGTTAAACGAATCAACGCCAATGACGCCAGTGCATACCGCTACAACTGTTCCCCCGCCCTCTGCCCTCCCGCACCTAGCTGTACGGCGATCGACACGCGCACATACCAGCGTGACGTCATACGACGAACGATATACAGCACGGTCACCGAGCTGCAGGGAAGACACCCTCACCACACCACCACTAACAACAGAGCGCGAATCGACGGTTACTCATGCTCACACCGCCACCCCTCCCACACGCCGCATCACACGCCAATACACCAACACGATACACAAATAGGAACGCGAAATGCAACGCGGTGTCAGTCGCACCGTGTCTACGTTTGCGAACCGACCAGCCTCGATAATGACCGATGATATTCGGTTGAAACGTCGGCAAAACCGTCCTTTTCAGGACGAAAACGAGCGGATAGCCCGGAAAAGTAGCTATACATATATATATATATATATATATATATATATATATATATATATATATATATATATATATATATATATATATATATATATATATATATATATATATATATATATATATATATATATATATTTGAATAGTGTGTAACCATTCACCTGAAAATAATAAGATGGGATATTGTAGAAGAACCAGAAACTCAAGGCACATATGCACAGATTTACGTGATCACTTTATGCGCTTGCGTAACGTTCACCAAATATGCTTTCTTATTGAGTTCCCTTATCAATGTAATTTTTGAAAGTTCTATATATTTGAATAGTGTGAAACACCTGAAAAGAAGGAACTATACCATTGCCATCTATGAAGTAACGGAAAAGCCTTTTTTGTAACGCCATCTATTGAGAAATTAGTTTATTTGTAAACAATGAAAGCAACAGTCCTTATAAATGAGATGACGGTGTCTTGCACAGATGTCACCCTTGAACTGCGCCAGAAATATTTTTTTCATTTTTGGCTTATTTACCTACTTGTACCAATGTGTATGTAAATCGAATATTTTTTTTTAATTGCATATAAGCAAACATTGGATTTTTTTATTGTTTATTACTTTGTATAAACAACGTTATAGAATTTGCAAATGGTTTCCAAACTAACCGTTCTCTCCTCAGGCCGATTTAAAACTATTACAGAATGTGACGATGTGCTTAAAAAGAAGACTATGGAATTGGAGGTTGGTGAGAGGTCATTAGGGGCGGGTCTTGTATGGAGTGACTTTGATTGGTAGGACTAAAAGAGAGTAAACATATCGTAAAAAAATTCTAGTTACTCTAAAATTATCCAATGCTTGTGCAGGTGGACAAAATCAGAATTCAATCAAGTCTCGCGAGACCAAGACTGCGATACTTGCAAAACTTTTGCTCATCACTAGTTAAAATACATAAAAATGTCAGTTGGTACAATTGTGACATGATTCGTTGGTACATTGCATAGGTAAGTGCATTCATTAACAGAAACAGACAAAGATAGTATGTACCTAAGGTGAAACTTTAACCAATTACTGAAGCAGGTGAGTGTGGATAGCTTCTATTACATACAGAAACTTCAGAATTGGGTTCAAGTCTCCAGGACCGGTTCCACAGTTTTCCCTGCCCAGTGCACTTAATTGTACGGCCGCCCCGCCCCCATTCCCTCGAAAATTAATCGTCAATATATTACTTCTCGAATCACAGTGGTTTTAAAATTAACAATTTTTAAAAAATATTTTATTTTATTCGGAAACGTAACAGCTTTATTACAAAATACATCAGATTACAGACTATAATGAATATAATTATAATGAATCACTAAATTATATAAATATTTTTAATATTATTCCATGAAGAGAACAATGATCAGGTGAAAGTGATTTGGGATATGACAAGGAAACTGGAAAATTAACTGGAAGAACGAAATAGGAAAATTTCACAAAATATTTTTATTTCATTTAGATATATTACTAATATAAAATAAAAATTATTTGGTTTTTGTTCTATTTCAATCAAATTGATTATTGACGCGTTTCATGCAAGAATTATTCTCAAAGTATATTTTTATTTTTTACTCTCCACTACTATGGAATAGTGGAGAGTCATGATTTTGCAAAATTTAAGCGTATTTTTTTTTATTTGTTTAGAAACTTAACAGCTATACATTTTACGTGACCACTTTATGCGCGAGCGCAACGCTCACCAATGATTCTTTTTATTGAGTTCATAATCAATCCTGTTTTTAAAAGTTCTATAAAATATTTTTATCATATAAAATTACATATGATAAAAATATTTTATGGTGAGCTCCAAATGTCAGTTGTAGTAGGTAGTGAAATATTTTGATTTAAAAAAAATGTTGAAAATTGCGTCGTTTAACGACATTAAATTTCAACAAAACGACCAAAAGTTTTGAACAATTTTATGAAATCAAAGTATTTTAACTATACTTTACTTTAATCTTTGTTAAAAACCACAGAATACGGGGTCCAGTATTTGCGAATTGTGATATGACTTGTGACACCAAAAAAGTGATACCCTATAATATTAATATGAAATTGATTAGTTATAGGATTTCACATTTTTTTTTGAGAAGACATAATACCACAATTCGATCATATTATTAACCCTCACCTGTGTATTGGACAGGTAAGTTTTGGCCACAGCCCAACAATTTTTTTTTTATTTATTATACAATACATACGTTTACAAATATTTGGTTACATATATCAACATATTAATATTTCCTTTCCTAATTTAAGCTAGAAGCTTGTGTTTAGGAAAGCAACAGCTCTTTGCTTACATTATATGAATACTTCACAAAAAATACATAAAATAAATCTTATAAAATATATAAAACAAATCAATTAGCAATTATATATAAAAAAGGACACAATTTCAGAACGAAATATAGAAAGAACAAATAAAAGAAAATACATCCAAAATAAAAAAAAACACCAACATTAAAATTACAACAGATACTGAATATTATAATATAAATATGGTAATATTTATATTATAATATTCAGTAACGGCGCCCCATATTTGTTCGCGTACGAGGCAACTGAATCATTTGAACCTATACACGATCCGGCCCTGCAAGTTCCTCATATAACAACGACACGATACATACCTTCATCCGGTTAAGTTGACTAATGTACCAAAGTCGCGAGAACCCACAGCCGTGAAAATAGTAGTGGGGTGCTAACACACCTCGGAGCCTACCTGTCTACTACAACCACAACACATACATACATGACATGGTGGTTCCTAATTCAGAGGTGTTCGCTAATTGCCTCACTCGAGAGACAATAATGAAATTCATTTATTCTACGTCATTCGTCTATACCTTTATCATGACAACCTATACCTACATATCTTCTTCTGCCGAAGCCGTCTTACTTCTGCGCGAGCATCCTGGGTTCGCTACGCCACCGCAGAGGAAAAATTCACTATGCCCACCATCACCCGCTCTGCATTTGGAAACTGTAATCGGGCCCTTCACAGAACGCTAAATGAGCCCTCTAGATTAGCAAACTCGGCACCATATTACGAAAAGAAGTATCGACGAATGCGAATGGAAGATTCACACTCGTGGACTGTTGATCGAGTAGAAATGAATTTAATTTCATTTTTTTTCACGCAAATATTGCATCTCTGAGCTGGAAACACTGCTTAGTTGGAAGAAATTGCCACACGGCAATAAACTCGCCTGTTGCGCAAGGGTGCAAGAAAGTCTATATTATTAATCAATTAATGTTTTTATGTTTTAATGTTTTTTAATTTCTTTTTGCTAATATGTTTTATTGATGCCTGTCTATATACTGAATTGGCTGTATGTTAGTTTTCAACGAATAAAAATAAAAAAATATTACTTTACATACATATGCTCTGTACATGAACTGGAATAAGGACCGTGGAGAAGCCGTTTCGAACCACTGGAGATAGTGAGATGTACATAGGTACTCTCTAGTGAAACTTTGACGGGTTCTGACGCGACTTGTAATTGTACAGACTCTTAAAAAAGCATATAAATGAAAATGAAAATAAAATTAGCCGAGAAAAAGATGACGAAATAAAAGCTAAAATAAATACCGATATTGATAATAAAAATAATAATGTTTATTTTTCCAAAATAATATACACACAGGAAGTTGTATTTGGAAAACATGTAATTTTTAATTTATGGTGTGTAAAATAAAATAAAATAGTTGTTTGGAAGTACCATGTTTTTTAGTTCCTCCAATAAATCTTTGTCTATCTAACTAGGAGTAATTTCTGTTTTAAGTAAGGACAATTTTATCACAATTTATTTTAATAACAAGTCCACTTCAAGCTACATGAATGTAATATTTAAATTAAAACGAGTGGGTTGTGGCCAACACTAAACTCTCCACACCACAAATATTGACAATGAAATATTTTATTCATTCTAAATTTTACTACCAAGAATATAAATTTTCTAACGATAGTATATTTTCATGTTAAGATAGACAAACTATTAATGCAGTATGGTGAAGAATTATAATGTTGTATGAAATATTTTAATAAAAGCAGATAAATTTTGTTTTAAAGGACGTTAGAGCATTTTGACAATTTTGACACGTAATATCATATGAAGAAATTTTTGTTATTTATGGAAAGCTAATCAGTTCGATGTTCAAGCTCTTTACATTATAACATGAAATCAAATTACTGAACTTTTCCATACATAAGAAATTTATCTTATTATATACATTTTTATTCATACTAAATTTTACTACCAGGAAAATAAATTTTCTATCGATAGTATATTTTTATGTTAAGATAGACAAACTATTATTGCAGTATGGTGTAGAATGCTTATGTTGTATGAAATATTTTAATAAAAGCAGATAAATTTTGTTTTAAAGGACGCGAAAGCATTTTCATAATTTTGACACGTGATATCATATGAAGAAATTTTTTGTTATTTATGGAAAGCTAATCAGTTCTATGTTCAAACTCTTTACATTATAACATGAAATCAAATAACTGAACTTTTCCATACATAGAAATTTATCAAATTACATTTTTATTCATACTAAATGTTACTACCAGGAATATAAATTTTCTTCCGATAGTATCTTTTAATATTAAGATAGACAAACTATTAATGCAGTATAGTGAAGACTGCTTATGTTGTATGAAATATTTTAAAAAAAGCAGATAAATTTTGTTTTAAAGAACGCGAGAGAATTTTCAAAATTTTGACACGTGATATCATATGAAGAAATTTTTTGTTATTTATGGAAAGCTAATCAGTTCTATGTTCAAGCTCTTTACATTATAACATGAAATCAAATTACTGAACGTTTCCATACATAGAAATTTATCTAATTACATTTTTTTTCATACTAAATGTTACTACCAGGAATATAAATTTTCTTCCGATAGTATATTTTTATGTTAAGATAAACAAACTATTAATGCAGTATAGTGAAGAATGCTTATGTTGTATGAAATATTTTAAAAAAAGCAGATAAATTTTGATATAAAGAACGCGAGAGCATTTTCAAAATTTTGACACGTGATATCATATGAAGATTTTTTTTGTTATTTATGGAAACCTAATCAGTTCTTTGTTCAAGCTCTTTACATTGTAACATGAAATCAAATTACTGAACGTTTCCATACATAGAAATTTATCTAATTACATTTTTATTCATACTAAATGTTACTATCAGGAATATAAATTTTCTTCCGATAGTATATTTTTATGTTAAGATAGACAAACTATTAATGCAGTATAGTGAAGAATGCTTATGTTGTATGAAATATTTTAAAAAAAGCAGATAAATTTTGTTTTAAAGAACGCGAGAGCATTTTTCAAATTTTGACAGGTGATATCATATGAAGAATTTTTTTGTTATTTATGGAAAGCTAATCAGTTCTATGTTCAAGCTCTTTACATTATAACATGAAATCAAATTACTGAACTTTTCCATACATAGAAATTTATCTAATTACATTTTTATTCATACTAAATGTTACTATCAGGAATATAAATTTTCTTCCGATAGTATATTTTTATGTTAAGATAAACAAACTATTAATGCAGTATAGTGAAGAATGCTTATGTTGTATGAAATATTTTAAAAAAAGCAGATAAATTTTGTTTTAAAGAACGCGAGAGCATTTTCAAAATTTTGACACGTGATATTATATGAAGATTTTTTTTGTTATTTATGGAAAGCTAATCAGTTCTATGTTCAAGCTCTTTACATTATAACATGAAATCAAATTACTGAACTTTTCCATACATAGAAATTTATCTAATTACATTATTATTCATACTAAATGTTACTCTCTCTCTCTTCCTTAGCTTGTATCCCACATGGTGGTGGGGTCAGCTCTCCTCACTGCGCTCCTCCACTTCGCCCTATCCTGAGCATCGCCCTCAGAGACATCACATTCCTGCATGTTCTCAGCTACCAGGTCTTTCCATCGTTTTTTGGGACGCCCTCTGGATCTTTTGCCAGACACTCGATGGTCCAGTGCAGTGTTTCCTATATATTCTGGCGGTTTTCTAAGGATATGCCCGAACCACCTCAGCCTATTCTCCATCAGCTTATCGGATACATCGCGTACACCCAGGCTACCTCTTATATATTCATTACGTATTTTATCTCTTCTCGTGACGCCGCACATCCACCTAAGCATCTTCATCTCGGCTGTTTGCACTGACTGAACTTGTCTTCGAGTGACGGTCCAGGTCTCACTACCATATGTCAACACTGGTCTGATCATTTTCTTGTATACATGGCCTTTCATCTTCACTGGCATTCGCTTGTCACAGATTACTCCAGTCACTTCTCTCCATTTAAGCCAGGCTGCGGCAATACGGTGCTGAATGTTAGTTTCCAGGCTTCCTGACTCATGTATCATGTTCCCAAGATACTTGTATTTACAGTGGGGGCTCAAAAAATTAGAGCCACCCAACATTTTTACTATTTTTAGACTTTTTTGGTATAATTCTCTAATTTCATTTCTACGGACCATTATATATCAATTGTATTTTAAAAATATGGGTATATAGAATTGAAAAATGTATATAAAAAAGGAATTTATTTATTAGAATTGAAAAAAAACATATGAAAACCAAATGCGTGTCAATATTTTGTATGTCCACCTTTTGCAGCAATCACTGCTTCTACTCTTCTAGGCATGCTGTTTATTAAATTTTCACACTGTTTTTTTAAATTATCATTATGATGCCAAATATTTATTAATCTCTCTATCAAATCCCTTTTATTTGTGACCAATATGGTCGAAATCCCTCGTTTTAGTAGTTCCCATAAATTTTCAATGGAATTTAGGTCTGGAGAGTTTCCTGGCCAGGGTAGGACATCAATTTTTTGTGCCTGTAAAAACAATGTGACTCTTTTTGCCTTATGGCATGGTGCAGAGTCATGTTGGAATATAAATTTTCCATTTGGAAACCATTCCATTGCCTGAGGAATCAGTTTATCTTTGAGGACATCAATGTATTGGTCCTGACGCATGGTATTTTTAACAATGTACAGTCTTCCAGTACCCTGACCACTGATGACAGACCAGACCATAATCTTTAATGGGTGCTTCACCCTTTGCACGAGACATTCTTCCTTAAATTTTTCACCCTCTCTTCATCGTACAAAATTTGATTTATCCATCAAAATTTCAATACAGGACTCATCGGAGAAACAAACCTAGAAATAGAGAAAATATTCACATAGAATTGGTAAAACATTCTAATTTACTGAAAAATGAGCCTTTATCCTTTTAAATTGTAATGGTATGATGACTACATCATCAACTTACATTTTTCCAATCCTCAATAGTAAAATGGCGATGATCTTTGGCCCATTGGAGACGTTTTTCCCTCATTGCTTGCGTAAGTCTCGGTTTTCTTGCTGGTCTACAAGCTTTGAATCCCTGTTCTGCCAGTCTTCTGCGAAGCGTACCAAGAGATATTGCAATTCCTTCTTCATTTATTATTTCTTTAAGCGTTTTTCTTAACTTTCTTCTATTTTCAAGAACAATATCCCTTATTTTTCTTTCAGTTCGTGGTGTTGTAATACGCTTTCACCCACAATTTTTCCTCTTAACTGATTGTATGGGCTCATTATTGTCCATTTTTCTCTTAATTCTATCAACAGTTGCTCTGGAAACCTTAAGAGACTTGGCAATCTGTCTATTTGAATGGTTTCCACTCAATATGAAGCCTTGGATCTGACCAAGTTTGGATGAAGAGATGTCCTGCTGTCTGCCCATTTTTGAAAATCTTGAAAAAAATGAGGTTATCAAAAAGTGTAAAAAAAGTATATAAAAAAGCCTTGATAAATGAAATAATTAATGGAATACGGTAAAAATAACTTACTTGCATATAAAAAAAGAAAGAAGTACGAATATTCTTGTAAAATAAAAATTATAAACCATAAAACTTCAAAATAAATTGCTATTGTTCAATATCACACGTGGTGTAAAACTGTGACATTTCTCATTGTAACGCAGCTAACTTCATAACAAACAGTAAAACAGTGTTGTTATTCTAAAAAAATATTCACAAGGAATGGCGTGATAAACTGAAACAACAATAAATAGCATATCTAAAGTTTTTAATACTGATTATGAACCTGAAACACAATTTTTGTGATAAATTATGGGTGGCTCTAATTTTTTGAGCCCCCACTGTATCACATCTTGTGACTTGCTGTCCATCAATTGTAATCGGGTCAGTGTCTGTTTGGGGAACATTGCAAGCCATAAACTGTGTTTTGCTCACACTCAGCACCAGGCCTCCTTTCTGTAACTGGTGTTTCCACGCCAGAAGGGCTCGCTGTAGAGAGTCCTTGTCTTCGGTGCAGATTGCTATGTCGTCAGCGTATATGAAAGTCCATAGTGACTGCATTTGCGCATCCTCCGTTAGCGCGTCCAGCACCAGACAGAATAGGAATGGGCTAAGTACGGATCCCTGGTGTACCCCCTCTGTAACTGCGATTTGTCTAGTGGTTCCTGCTGGGGTTCTTATTTCAGCCTTCACTTGTGCGTTCATATCAATGATCACAGTGATATACTTCTCAGGTATATTTATTTTCCGGAGACTCCACCATATCACCTCTCTTGGCACTTTATCGAATGCCTTTTCCATGTCCAAGAAAGCAATGTATAATGGGCTTTTCTTTTCCCGATATTCTTCGGCTATCGTATTTAGGGCAAACATTGGGTCAGTTGTGGAAATGCCAGGTCTGAATCCATAGTGATTTTTTGATAGAGAACATTCCGACCTAAGTCGACTATCGATCACTCTTCATATAACTTCATAGTATGGCACATTAATTTTATTCCACGGTAGTTATTACATTCATACTTACTACCTTTTCCCTTATAGAGCGGCACTATTGTACTCAGTCTCCAGGCATCCGGTATTTTAGAGGTCTCCAGCATCCTGTTGAAAAATTTTGTGAGCAGCTCAACAGCTCTGTCTCCCAGGCTCTTCCACGCCTCGATGGGAATACCATCGGGTCCAATAGCTTTCTTGTTTGCCATCTTTTGGATTGCTTTTTTCACTTCCTGTTGGTCTATCTGTGAAACAAGTCCGAGATTCATGGGCATATTTGAAAGTTGCAAGTGTGAATTATTGATGTTAAGAAGAGTGTCATAGTATTTGTGCCATTGGGAGATAATGCTTTCGTTGCTATATAACAGTTCTCCGTTTTCCCCTTTTACGACTCTACATATTGCCGGATCACTGTTGTCACGGTTTCGTAATTTAGCGATCTTGTAGATTTCTTTTTGTCCCTCTCTAGTATCAAGCTTCTCATAGAGTACCCGAGTGGCATTGGCTTTCTCTTTGGCCACTGTATGTTTAGCGTTTTTCTTTTCTGTTTTATACGCTGTTTTATCTTCGTCCGTTCTTGAGGCCTGCCATGTCTTAAATGCTTCTTTCTTTTTTGAGAGAGCCTGTTGCACCGTGTCACTCCACCACCAGGTCTCCCTATGTGTCACTCTATTTCCTTTCGTTCGCCCAAGAACATCGTTTGCCGTCATTATGATAGATTTCTGCAGGTGGCTCCATATTGTGTCTACATCTTGTGTCGTATCTACCCCAACATTCATCAGTTTCTGTCTAAATTCTTCAGCCTTTGTGTTTTTAAGCAGCCACCATTTTATTATTTCGGGGCTTTTAATTGCTTTAGGCTTACCTACACTTTTAAAAATCATATTCATGACAACTATGCGGTGTTGAGGTGTAACACATACTAAATGTTACTATCAGGAATATAAATTTTCTTCCGATAGTATATTTTTATGTTAAGATAAACAAACTATTAATGCAGTATAGTGAAGAATGCTTATGTTGTATGAAATATTTTTAAAAAAGCAGATAAATTTTGTTCTAAAGAACGCGAGAGCATTTTCCAAATTTTGACAGGTGATATCATATGAAGATTTTATTTGTTATTTATGGAAAGCTAATCAGTTCTATGTTCAAGCTCTTTACATTATAACATGAAATCAAATTACTAAACGTTTCCATACATAGAAATTTATCTAATTACATTTTTATTCATACTAAATGTTACTACCAGGAATATAAATTTTCTTCCGATATTATATTTTTATGTTAAGATAGACAAACTATTAATGCAGTATAGTGGAGACTGCTAATGTTGTATGAAATATTTTAAAAAAAGCAGATAAATTTTGTTTCAAAGAGCGTTAGAGCATTTTGACAATGTTGACACGTGATATCATATGAAGAAATTATATGATATCTATGAAAAGCTAATCGGTTCTAAGTTCAAGCTATTAATATTCTTCTATCAATATGAAATCAATGAACTGATCATTGCCAAATATAAAAAAATTCTCTTGTTACATATAAGTTTCATACAAATATCCATTAAATAAAATATAATTTTTGAAACCGTTGAATATTTTTCTTTTAACATTGACCAACTTTGAATACAATTTTATGAAGATTCTTGGTGTTGTATAAATAGTTGAAACCAAATTAAAATATCTCTAATTTCCAGGTCGTGAGAGCATTTTTTCAGTTTTAATAGATGAAATCATAAAGAAACATTGGGAAAAAATGAACTGTTGTCTATGGAAAACTAATCAGCTCTAAGTTTATGGACTTAACACATGTGATATCAATATGAAGTCAATCGGACTTATAGTTTGGGCTGCAGAGAGGACACAAAAAAAAAACAACGTAAATGATGAATTCATAGAGAAGAAATCAAAAGTTGTCTATGGAAAACTAATCAGCTCTAGGTCCTTGCACTTTACACATATGATGTTAATATGAAGTCGATCAGACTTATAGTTTGGGCTGTAGAGAGGACACAAAAAAGATAAATGCTACGGCGTACGGCGTACAGCGTATACGCCATACACACAAACACATCACGACGAAACTCATAGTGTGCATTCTCTACATGATACCCATTGAGAAATTGATGTAAAAAAAATACGCTTAAATTTTGCGAAATCATGACTCTCCCCTATTCCATAGTGTGGAGAGTAATAATAATAAACTGTTTTTTCTAGTATATAATTTTTCTTCCGATAGTATATTTTTATGATAAGATAGACAAACTTTTAATGCAGTATGGTGTAGAATGCTTATGTTGTATGAAATATTTTAAAAAAAGCAGATAAATTTTGTTCTAAAGAACGCGAGAGCATTTTCCAAATTTTGACAGGTGATATCATATGAAGATTTTTATTGTTATTTATGGAAAGCTAATCAGTTCTATGTTCAAGCTCTTTACATTATAACATGAAATCAAATTACTGAACTTTTCCATACATAGAAATTTATCTAATTACATTTTTATTCATACTAAATGTTACTATCAGGAATATAAATTTTCTTCCGATAGTATATTTTTATGTTAAGATAGACAAACTATTAATGCAGTATAGTGAAGAATGCTTATGTTGTATGAAATATTTTAAAAAAAGCAGATAAATTTTGTTTTAAAGAACGCGAGAGCATTTTTCAAATTTTGACAGGTGATATCATATGAAGAATTTTTTTGTTATTTATGGAAAGCTAATCAGTTCTATGTTCAAGCTCTTTACATTATATCATGAAATCAAATTACTACACGTTTCCATACATAGAAATTTATCTAATTACATTTTTATTCATACTAAATGTTACTATCAGGAATATAAATTTTCTTCCGATAGTATATTTTTATGTTAAGATAAACAAACTATTAATGCAGTATAGTGAAGAATGCTTATGTTGTATGAAATATTTTAAAAAAAGCAGATAAATTTTGTTTTAAAGAACGCGAGAGCATTTTCAAAATTTTGACACGTGATATTATATGAAGATTTTTTTTGTTATTTATGGAAAGCTAATCAGTTCTATGTTCAAGCTCTTTACATTATAACATGAAATCAAATTACTGAACTTTTCCATACATAGAAATTTATCTAATTACATTTTTATTCATACTAAATGTTACTACCAGGAATATAAATTTTCTTCCGATAGTATATTTTTATGTTAAGATAGACAAACTATTAATGCAGTATAGTGAAGAATGCTTATGTTGTATGAAATATTTTAAAAAAAGCAGATAAATTTTGTTTTAAAGAACGCGAGAGCATTTTTCAAATTTTGACAGGTGATATCATATGAAGAATTTTTTTGTTATTTATGGAAAGCTTATCAGTTCTATGTTCAAGCTCTTTACATTATATCATGAAATCAAATTACTACACGTTTCCATACATAGAAATTTATCTAATTACATTTTTATTCATACTAAATGTTACTATCAGGAATATAAATTTTCTTCCGATAGTATATTTTTATGTTAAGATAAACAAACTATTAATGCAGTATAGTGAAGAATGCTTATGTTGTATGAAATATTTTAAAAAAAGCAGATAAATTTTGTTTTAAAGAACGCGAGAGCATTTTCAAAATTTTGACACGTGATATTATATGAAGATTTTTTTTGTTATTTATGGAAAGCTAATCAGTTCTATGTTCAAGCTCTTTACATTATAACATGAAATCAAATTACTGAACTTTTCCATACATAGAAATTTATCTAATTACATTATTATTCATACTAAATGTTACTATCAGGAATATAAATTTTCTTCCGATAGTATATTTTTATGTTAAGATAGACAAACTATTAATGCAGTATAGTGAAGAATGCTTATGTTGTATGAAATATTTTAAAAAAAGCAGATAAATTTTGTTTTAAAGAACGCGAGAGCATTTTTCAAATTTTGACAGGTGATATCATATGAAGAATTTTTTTGTTATTTATGGAAAGCTAATCAGTTCTATGTTCAAGCTCTTTACATTATAACATGAAATCAAATTACTAAACGTTTCCATACATAGAAATTTATCTAATTACATTTTTATTCATACTAAATGTTACTACCAGGAATATAAATTTTCTTCCGATAGTATATTTTTATGTTAAGATAAACAAACTATTAATGCAGTATAGTGAAGAATGCTTATGTTGTATGAAATATTTTAAAAAAAGCAGATAAATTTTGTTTTAAAGAACGCGAGAGCATTTTCAAAATTTTGACACGTGATATTATATGAAGATTTTTTTTGTTATTTATGGAAAGCTAATCAGTTCTATGTTCAAGCTCTTTACATTATAACATGAAATCAAATTACTGAACTTTTCCATACATAGAAATTTATCTAATTACATTATTATTCATACTAAATGTTACTATCAGGAATATAAATTTTCTTCCGATAGTATATTTTTATGTTAAGATAAACAAACTATTAATGCAGTATAGTGAAGAATGCTTATGTTGTATGAAATATTTTAAAAAAAGCAGATAAATTTTGTTCTAAAGAACGCGAGAGCATTTTCCAAATTTTGACAGGTGATATCATATGAAGATTTTTTTTGTTATTTATGGAAAGCTAATCAGTTCTATGTTCAAGCTCTTTACATTATAACATGAAATCAAATTACTAAACGTTTCCATACATAGAAATTTATCTAATTACATTTTTATTCATACTAAATGTTACTACCAGGAATATAAATTTTCTTCCGATAGTATATTTTTATGTTAAGATAGACAAACTATTAATGCAGTATAGTGAAGACTGCTTATGTTGTATGAAATATTTTAAAAAAAGCAGATTAATTTTGTTTCAAAGAGCGTTAGAGCATTTTGACAATGTTTACACGTGATATCATATGAAGAAATTATATGATATCTATGAAAAGCTAATCAGTTCTAAGTTCAAGCTATTAATATTCTTCTATCAATATGAAATCAATGAACTGATCATTGCCAAATATAAAAAAATTCTCTTGTTACATATAAGTTTCATACAAATATCCATTAAATAAAATATAATTTTTGAAACCGTTGAATATTTTTCTTTTATCATTGACCAACTTTGAATACAATTTTATGAAGATTCTTGGTGTTGTATAAATAGTTGAAACCAAATTAAAATATCTCTAATTTTCAGGTCGTGAGAGCATTTTTTCAGTTTTAATAGATGAAATCATAAAGAAACATTGGGAAAAAATGAACCGTTGTCTATGGAAAACTAATCAGCTCTAAGTTTATGGACTTAACACATGTGATATCAATATGAAGTCAATCGGACTTATAATTTGGGCTGCAGAGAGGACACAAAAAAAAAACAACGTAAATGATGAATTCATAGAGAAGAAATCAAAAGTTGTCTATGGAAAACTAATCAGCTCTAGGTCTTTGCACTTTACACATATGATGTTAATATGAAGTCGATCAGACTTATAGTTTGGGCTGTAGAGAGGACACAAAAAAGATAAATGCTACGGCGTACGGCGTACGGCGTACGGCGTACAGCGTATACGCCATACACACAAACACATCACGACGAAACTCATAGTGTGCATTCTCTACATGATACCCATTGAGAAATTGATGTAAAAAAAATACGCTTAAATTTTGCGAAATCATGACTCTCCCCTATTCCATAGTGTGGAGAGTAAAAAGAAGAATTATACACATAGTAAGTAATGAAAAGTAATGAAAAAAAATAGATTAAAGAGCAGGTTTGATACAAAACATCAACATTAAATAGTGAAAAAACAAACATAAGTACATACTTCCATTCTCCATAAACACAAGTGAAAAAACAAACAATTTCAAAATAACATTAACATCAAAATTCAAATCATTGTTATTTATATATTATATTGTTTTATTAAATTAATTATAAAAAAGACTAATAATTTTAAAGTTCAATCATCAGAAATTTAATAACAATCTTAATTGTAGCAGGTTGATGATAGTTGTAGGAATTTTATAGCTTTTCCGGAAACAATTGAACACATCGTACTGTTTAATACTCGCGTTAAACTGAACACGGTATATTTTTATTCAAACACATATTTTTGACCTTTAAAATGAATTGTATTGCAAAAAATAAAGGTTAACTCGGGAAAATTCAAAGGAAGTTATTTGATAAGTTCTGTGCGAGTAGATATATGTATGTATTATTATCATTGTGTGGGATATCGGAAAAGCATAAACCGAGTTGATGGTGAATGGATGATAAGCAGCGATTGCCTGGTGGCTGTGTCTGAGAAAGATATCGATACTATTTCACACAATTGCTGATTTTTCTTTCTTTTATACACATAATACTCGTAAATAAAAAGTACATATCTCTAACCAGGGACGAATTGACAAGTTTATTTTTTTTGTTCTTACAGCATTACAGCATTAATAAATACAAAAAATATTCCTTAAAAGGTAGATATAATAAAACATAAACTTAATTACCTAACAATATAATAAAGAGTATAAGCAATAATATTGAAATGCAAATATGAAAATATACATGATGTAAAAGTGGAACAAAATTAATACAAAGATAAAAATAAATTTAAAAACATAAGTATATGTTTTTAAACACATAAGTATATGTTTTTAAACACATAAGTATTGTTATAAAAACATAAGTATATGTTTTTTTATAGTAAACGTATGTTTACATCTAAAATGTAGAATTTCTAATTTTAAAAGTAAATATAAAAAAACAGATTATTATTGTATTTCAAACCTTTTTATTCCTCACTAACCCAAGGAGAGTCATGATTTCGCAATTTTTAAGGCTATTTTTTATTGCAGATATCAACTAATATCATGCTGAGATTGTATTCTGAAAGTTTCATCACAATGCATCTGAGTGTGCTATGTGCTGTGTGCTATGTACGGCGCGGCGTGTTTATTTTACTTTATAAATAATTGACTAAAGTACTCATTCGATTCTTTTCAAATTTTGCAAATATCTAATACTCGCTTATACCCTATTAGATTTTGAAGGATATCTGAATAGTGAATCTCATTTTTTTTAAACATCAAATATTTTAAAGTGACCCCAAGTTCAAGAAACATAAAATTTGAAATTTTAATTTTCAAATTAGTAAAAAGACACATCACTTTCATAAAATGCCATTGAAGAATTATCAAGTTTTCATGATAAAATATTTTAATAAAAAAAATATTTATTAAAAAAAAAACGATTGAATTTAATAACAATTCAAAGCAATGATAGAAAAACAAACAGACAGGATTCCAGAAAAAATCAGATAAGGTTACAAAGCATAATTTATCAATGAGGTTCTGAATGTTGCCTTAAAATTTAACAAAGTAAAAAAAATCTGATTTCAACCATGTACTCATTTAGTCATTTAAAAGAAATCTAAATAATAATAATAATGAACACTTCTTTGCACCCTGCGCAAGTGGCGAGTTTATTATCGTATGGCAATTTCTTGCAACTAACCAGTGTTTCCAGCCTAGAGAAGCAATATATGCGTGAGAAATAAATTTTTTTTTTATTTTTTTTTTATTTTAACAATTATACATTAATGATAAAAAGAATTATAAACAGTATCTTAAAATTAAATTATTTAATATCTATTCATCCCTCAGTTGAGATCAAATCTCGTGTTCGAGGGAGGAGCACAGTCATTTTATCGGTTCATTTATTTCAATAACATATAATATTACTAAAAATAACACGCATATATTTAAATTAATATTACGCGAACTGGCGAACAGTTTACGGATGAACCCTCACCAATGGAGCATACTCTAGTATACGCAAGCGCATACTGAGAACCGCGAACTGCATTTGCCGTTCACAGGGCCCCACTAGCAGGCATTCACCGTTCACCGTCCACCGTCACGAAACAAAAACCACTAACCGCAAAAACTGGAATACAATAAAAATACATTAATTACATCATGAACAAATTCAAATAAATTACTCTTCAAAAACAAAATCAATATTTCTTATATAATAACAGACAACATCAAAAAATTATATATACACATAACATATCATCAAAAAAAAAAAGTACACACAACTCAACACCAAAAAAAAATAAAAAAATTTACACTCACAATTTGGCGTAATTTGGAAATATAAAAAAATTAAAATAAAATAAAAAAAAAACAACAAAACAAAAATCCATCACTGGATGTAATTATAATTGTTAATATGTTTTATAATAGAATTTTTAAATTGTATATATTCCTTCATTTTCCTCAATTCATCTGGAAGGTCATTTAAATGTTTTATTCCCAGGTATGTAAAGTGGTGCTGGGCTGCAGATGTATTGACGCGAGGGATAGCAATATTATTTTTCGATCTGGTTCTATTGTTGTTTTCATGTATTTCACTATAATATTTTTTAAATGTTGTTAAAAGAGTATATTTTTTATATAAATTATTTAGCTTTAGTACACGAAATCGTTTGAATACTTCATTGGAGGGAAAGTCTATTGGTTTCTTTAAGATTATTTTTATGATCAGTTTCTGAGTGATTTCAATCGGTTTTAAATTAGTTTTATACGTTCCACCCCATCCAAGGATTCCATATTGTAGAATAGATTGTACAAAGGCAAAGTATAATATTTTTAAATTTTGGATTGTCAGTATATTACGCAGTTGTAGAAATATGTAAATTAACTTTCTCATTCTATTTTTTGTTAACTCTATGAAGTGTTTCCATTTTAAATTTTTATCAATGGTTATTCCAAGGTATTTTACTTCGTCCTTTTTAGCTATTTTATTTTGAGTTACGTTTTCTTGTATTATATTTATGTTGATATTATTCGTTATTTCATTGACGTTTAAACAAAAGGGAACGAAAACTGTTTTTTCTGAGTTTAATGAAAGTAAATTATCATCGAACCATATTTTGAGTTTATTAATACCTTTATTGGCTAAGTATGTTACATTTTTCCACGAATTTTCTTTAAAAATGAGTACAGTGTCGTCGGCATATGAAATTATTTTTCCGTTCAGATCAATATTAAATATTTCATTTACGTAGATTATAAATAGTATTGGGCCTATAACTGTACCTTGTGGGATTCCGAAATTACTTGTTAGGGGTTCACTTATATGATTGTTTATTTTAGTGTATTGTTCTCTGTTATTGAGATAGCTATAGAACCAAGTTTTAACTGTCTTTTGCAATCCAATGTCATTTATTTTATTAATTAATTTAGTATGAGATACACTATCAAATGCTTTTCTTAGGTCTACAAAAATACCTATACATTTTTTCTTATTGTCTAGAGCGTCGATTATTTCGGATGTTAATTCAGCAATGGCGTCCTGTGTTCCCATATTTTCCCGGAATCCGTATTGTTGATTGTTTATGATATTTTTTTCATTTAGAAATTTTAATAATTGTTTTTTCACAATTTTTTCAAAAATTTTTGCTATATTCGATACAAGGGTAATTGGCCTATAGTTGCTAACAATATCTTGACTTCCGCTTTTGTAAATTGGTGTGATTATACCTTTTTTATATACTGTCGGAAATGTTCCTAGTGCAAGACTTAAATTAATGATAAATGTTAATGGTTTACAAATGTGTTGGCTCACGTTCTTTAATAGTTCTGCAGTTATTCCGTCATGTCCAGGCGCTGATCCACCTTTAAGACTTTTAATTATTTCTAATACTTCATTCTCATTAGTTTCTTTAAATTCAGAGAAATTGTTAGGGTTGTTTAGATCATTGTTAATTTGGTCGTTTGTGTAGTTTTTATTTATATTTTTGGCCAAGTTTTCTCCAACGGATACAAAATATTCATTGAATATTTTTGCGCATTGCTTTGGATTTTCATTTACCTGTATGATATTATTTCCATCATTTATTTGTTTAATGTCTATTTTCTTTTTGGTTTTATTAGTTATTTCATTTATTATATTCCATGTTTTTTTACTGTCGTGGCAGTTTTTTAAGAGTTTTAATTCATAATATTTGTCTTTGGTTTTATTTATTAAATGAGTAAGTAGATTTCTGTATCTTTTATAATATCTCTTTATATTTTCACTGTCCGGGTATTTTTTGGTAAGTTTAAAAGTTTTTTCTCTCTTTCGTATACTTACTATTAGTCCATAAGTAATCCATGGTTTAATTTTTTTGTGTTTTGATTTAATATTATATTTATGAATTACTTCTGTTGACTTTTTTAAATGGCTTAGGAGTGTCTCTTCAAAATTTTGTGCACAACTATTCACGTCATGAACTTGAAACACTGATGACCATGTTTCATCTTTCAGAGACATTTTCAACTTCTCATAATTCACTTTAGCCGTTCTAACATTCATAACACTTTCACTATTAGATTTATCATTCCTTTGACTATACAAGTATATGCAGAGATGGTGGTCTGTTATATTATTTTTCCATACAATAGTTTTTATGTTTTCAATGTCTCTTTTATTTGTCCATATATGATCCAAGCACGATGGATTTTGCCCCACCATTTCTCTCGTTGGTGAATTGATGCATGACTTGAAATTGTAGAATGTCATAGTATTAAGATATTCATCCTTTTCGGATTTGTTTATGTGTTTTAGTATATTTATGTTAATATCACCTAGAATTATACATTTTTTGTTCTTTGTTTGGAGAAGAATATTATTCTTAATTTCATTAATAAAAGTGTACACATTTGAAAGATGTGTTCGATAAATAGCATATATGTGGTATTTAATATTGTTAGTAGTAATTATTATTTCTAGGCAGTTGGCTAATGATAGTTGTATTTCCGATGCTATGACATTAGTATGTATTGATTTAATAAATGCAACAATACCACTACTTTTGTTAATGTATTTTGTTGTTTTAAAACACGTATAGTTCGGAATATGAAAATTTGAATAGTCAGTAAGATGCGCTTCTGTTAACACTATACAGTCCGGTTCATATTTTATTGAATTTAGATACACTAAAAATTCGTCAAAATTTTTCTGGATGCTTCTTATATTAAGATTTATAATAGAAAATGCGTGATTAAGATCAGAGAGGATAATCTCACATTCTTTGGATGTTTCGCATATAAATTCTGATATATTAGAATTTTCGTCGATTATATCTTGTAGTGTATCATCCATTTTTATTTTAATAGTCAATCCTTTTCTGTGCAATCAATGTTTTTTTAATTTTTTGCGGACATATTTTATCAGTTGCTGAATGTTCTGTAGAGGTTACATTAGTTTCGCTATTTTTGTTTGCTAATATACAATTATAGCATTTTTTTTCTTTCGACACACAGTTTTCTGTTTTATGCTGTTCACTACAATGCGCACATATTGGTGGCGTACTGATTTTTAAACACCATTTTGCTGAGTGCCCAAAATTAAGACAGTGGTAGCACTGTACTAAGGGGTTACAATCTTCTACTTTGATTCTTTGATATCCGATGAATATTTTATCATTCTCGATCATAGCTCTTCTTATTTCTACTTATAAATTTAAATAAATTTGATTTAACTTTTTGTTTGTCAGTTCTTGATGGAATTCTATTTTAATTAATTAATATTTTTAATAAATAAAAATAAAAAAAACTTGTTTAAAATCAATCCCACTATTTATTAAGACTACAACCTACAACCGGTTTCGTACTAAGCACATTTTCAAGTAGAATAAATAAATTTCTCCTCTGCTGGGAATCGAACCCAGGACGCCCACACAGAAACTAAATGGCTTACCAACTGTGCCACGGCGGTCGGCAAATAATGAGATATATATAATTATCAAGTTAACAACAAAAAAATAAATATACGTATATATAATTATATTTATTTATATTCTTGCCCCATACACGAGGGTTCACACTTTCAATAGGGTAATAATATTGAATTGTCCTCTAGTATCTAAACTTTAAAATCTTCTTTTTATATTACAAAACAACTACATTTATTTGGGAATAAAATTTTTCAATTGCCTCCCAAATGAATTAAAGCAGATAAAAGAATTTAAAAAATTTAAACATAAATTAAAATTGCACTTAACTTTCTAAAATAGTAGTTTTCGATTTTGTTGTTTTGATTTGTTTCAATTTCCAGTATTTTCTTTTTTTATTTTTGAATATGTGTTTTGATATATTTGAATCGTCTATAATTCTATATTACTCATTTTTCAATTATTTTCATGTTTTTCTTTTTTTTGGTTTGAATATGTATTCTGATATGTTTTCTCATTTGAGTATTCTTCTTTTTCATTTATTTTCAACCTTTTTATGATGTTTATTTGATTTTTTTTTGTTCATGTATGATTTGATTTAATTACTTTTACTTTTATGTTGACTTTGCTTTGTATTGATATTTTTTTGTTCATGTATGATTTGATTTAATTACTTTTACTTTTATGTTGACTTTGCTTTGTATTGATATTTTTTTGTTCATGTATGATTTGATTTAATTACTTTTACTTTTATGTTGACTTTGCTTTGTATTGATATTTTTTTGTTCATGTATGATTTGATTTAATTACTTTTACTTTTATGTTGACTTTGCTTTGTATTGATATTTTTTTGTTCATGTATGATTTGATTTAATTACTTTTACTTTTATGTTGACTTTGCTTTGTATTGATATTTTTTATTTTGTTATAAGTGCTTCCCTCATCAAGCACAAGATTGTAATCTTTTTGATGAGGTATTGCAGGGAAAAATATGTAAGAATATTATTACTAGTGAATTTATATATTGATTTGTATTATAAAATATATTAAAAAATAAAATAAATAAATAAAATAAATATTTCTGCTAAAAAAAATTAAAAAAGTTATTTATATATAGGTATTTTACAATTACAATAAATTTCCTTTGACAAATATTTACAAAGGGCCGCAAAATTCAAATTATTCACAAACCGAGCGAAAATTATGGCAAAGGGGTGATACAATCTTTCACTCCCTCGAGGGTGCAACCATCCCCTCTGCGAATTCGAGAAAAAATCCTCATTAGCACAGATCTACATTCGTTTCGAATATTATTTTTCACTCGTTATAGTCTGAAGCAGGTAGACAGGATCAGTCCCTGCTTTTCTTGCAAAAATAAAAAGTGTGTAAAAAATACAAGAAATAATAATAGGAGCAGGATTTCATTTTATATTCGTTCAGATCGTAAAATTTTTATGTTCAACAATAAAATAATACATGAATATCTTCAAATATAAGGGCACTTTGATTCGGACGCCGACCCTGGAATAAAAAAAAAGAATGCGAATTGTGGTCAACGCCTATATTCTTCGCGTATACGATGTTATATAAAATTATCAAACTAAATTATAGGAGGTACTGATGATTTTGAATTAGATATTTAAAAGTACATATAACATATAAGCCGAATAAAAAAAATAATAAAAAAAATATATAAAAGTACATATAAGCCGAATGATGAGCTCATATAATAGTTTGTCAAGGGTTGTATCGGATCTTGATGTATTTCATAATCCGGTGTCCACTTTCAAACGTTTGATTCGAGGAAATCTAGTGATAGGGACACCCTGATGTTGTGTGGCTCTGTGGGTGTTGATTTGTATTGCGCATTTCTCCCCACTTTTGTATTTTGTATTAGGATAATTTGGTATCTTGATTGTATGTTTTGTTTTTATTTAGTTTTTATAGTTTTAAAAATAAAAAAATACTAACACGTGTATAGTACGACATATAAACCAGCAAATTCGACAACATATTAACTTATAAGTCTTACTAAAAATATTCTAGTTAGACGGGCATGTTGCCGAGTTCGCGATTTTGTCCGCGACGTTATTTATTGACTGTCGTTACATTGCACTCGCGTTTGTACCTGCCAATACAGTGACATTCTGCCGTGTCGGAGTGTCATTGTATTGGTAGATTCAGACGTTGCGTCTGAATCGTTGTGACAATTTAATGTAATGACAATGACGTTCATATTTCATAGAAATTGATCTATGATAAATTGCTTATTTTCATCCTTTAAAATATGCTGGGTAAAATCTATTTGTTTTTTTTTGTCTCGGTTCAATTGTTCCTTCTTTTTTTATGTTTTATTTTATTAGTTCAACATTTGTTTTCTTTCTGTTTTCCTACATATATGTATATGTGTATTTTAAACTTTTCTTTTAACTGTGCAAAGTAATATCTTTTTTATAATGAATGGTCAGGAGACGTTGATTGTACATACCTAACTATGCACAATAGCCATGCGGGAGATACCTGTTATTGGAGCACTGGAGATTCTATTTTTTTTTTCATGTTTTTTTTTTGTTTGTGTTGTTCAGTGTTCTGTTGGTGTCTCTGTATATTAAATAAATAAATAAATAAATAAATAACGCCGCTAAATCTAGTGACTGAAAACATGATATATCAAAACCGCCCAATGCACTATGAAGTTACGTTTTAATAAGGGTAAATATCGCGTGCATTAAAAAAGGATAATATGTGATTAAAATTATCGGAAACCCAAAATTTGTTGATTTTTTGCATTTTAAGAACAAACCTTATTTGAAATGAAAAAAACTCATTTACTTTGATTTAATGCACTTTTTTAGCATACTATACAAAATTTATTTCTATCAGACATATAGTTTTGGAGTAATTTTAAAACGATTCTGTAAAAAAGGATATTTGGATCCTATTCGTTGAACTGTACCATTTTTGAAGAGCATTCTGTTCTTGTATAACGTGTATATATATATATATATATATATATATATATATATATATATATATATATATATATATATATATATATATATATATATATATATATATATATATATATATATATATATATATATATATATATATATATATATATATATATATATATATATATATATATATATATATATATATATATATATATATATATATATATATATATATATATATATATATATATATATATATATATATATATATATATATATATATATATATATATATATATATATATATATATATATATATATATATATATATATATATATATATATATATATATACATATATATATATATATAAATGTCATTGGAGGGATAGCTGTGAGTACACTTCACAGTAGGAGCAGACCTCTTAAAGCAGACCCAAAGGTCTACATAAGAAAAGAAAAATAAAAAAGTAAAAAAAAAGTTTTTCCGAGTTTAACCTCCCACCTATACGAATACAAAATTTCAAACACAGCCAGACTGAACACATAATTTAAAACTGTGTCCCCACCGGGAATAAAACGCGGGACTCAGCAGTCAGATGTCTAACCAATTGAGCCACGAAGATCGGCTTACAAAAAACGACTTTGATCCAAATTCTATGTAAACACTCTCCGCATGATTTAGAGAAAAAAATGCATTTATTTTCTCAACTCTTAAAAACTCTCTAGTATTACAAAAAAGCGTAAGGACACAAATTCATATTAACTTCTTATGGATCGTTATTCGTTATATTCGTTGAAAGGGAGATTCGCTCCTCACTCATACGGTTTATTAGATTTGTCCCTAGTTTTATTATTAAAAAGTGGTATGATATGTAATATAGATACGACAGCCGTGAGATAATGGCATAAATCATTTTTGGGATGGTAAGTAGGATCCTGTGGAGATTTGAAGATATACCAATTGTTATTTGACAGATTGAGAGGTAAGTAAATATATTAATCAGTGGCATAGCTAGAAAGTTTGGGCCCTCATGCAAGAAATGCGAAAGGGCACCTGATCATTTAAAAATATATATCATTATTTATTTTTTTATCACAGCATTTTTAAAAAAGTAACTAGACTATTGTACAAATTATAAAAGTGAATTGGGGTCATCATGATGTGCACGTAAATACTGTGTGTAGGTATCTTGTCATTTCTATTTGTTGATTGCACAAACCAGAAATAGTATCTCTCAGGAATACTGAACTTGCCTAAACTTTTCCGTATTTTCTAAAATTTTAGGCTCTGTGAATCAAGCGCGTACACACAGACACACTTACAGCCAGTTTCATAAAAAGCAGCAAAAGGACCCTGTAGTTAAAGGTTCTTTAAAAATTTAAAGTCGCCTTTAAGTCGTTGCGTTTCATAAATAATAATGCCGCGTACATTAGTAAAAGGCAGAAATGTCACCAAAATACCTGAAAGTTGGCAATATTGCTATCAAAATGTATGGAAACATAGCTCATAGCATAGGTAAATCTTTCTGTTTACTACCATATATATAATATGTTATTTCTGTCATTGAATTGATCATTGATGTATAGGACATGTTTATGGAACAAAATCTATCAAAAAATTCTCCTTAATTCTACTTTTCCATGTGGTCGATTTTTCTCCTATATACTTTTCACTGCTGTAACTTTTACGCATCTGTATCTGTACGCATCTTTTAATTAGCTCATTTTGAAAACATCATTTTTTTATATTATTTATAAAAAAATGTTTAAATAATAACAAAACTATTGAATATTAGTAAGTAATATGCACATGATCGTCAACATTCAATTGACAATATTGACATCAACGAGAACTGACTTGAACATTATGTCATATTGCAGCACACTCTGGTGGCAAAAAAATGAACTGCTCTTAAAGAAGACATTAGTGACTAAAGTACGAAGACACTAGACTTTAAATTAAAGTTAACTTTAAGTGACATTTTGTTGTTATGAAACGCAATTTATTTTAAAGTCGACATTAAGTCTCCTTTAATTTTTATGAAACTGGCCATTAATGTTCTACTCCGTATTCTGAGTTAATCGTTAATAGTTCGCAGCACATACAAAATATAAAAAATACAAAATATATGCTGCGAAGCCTCGAAGTTGGTGATTTTTGACTTCAAAGTTTTAAAAACCATGAAAAATATAGACCTGGCCATACATATGCGGCGCATCTTGGCTTGAAAGAGAAATACATTATCTTGAACAAATCGATAGTTGGACTAGTTTTGATGGTAGGTGTAGAATGAGGCGTTAGTATTACCATTGTTCATAGGTACATAGGTGGTATTTTAACTCGTAACGGATGTATGTATATCAACGCACAAATGTCACAAATCCCGCGAGGGAAGCTAATTAAATGGAAATTTTAACAGAATCAGTGACACGTTTTGAATGCTATGTGGTTACGTTGCAGTATGTTTTCAACTGTAACTGTAACTATAATTGTATAACCTATACATACATAAATAATATTACAGTGTTTGAGCATTACGTATATTCAATATTCATTTAATTAATTTCACAATTTATCATTTCCGGTGTTACTCGCAGTTCGTATGTGGATTTGACATACATTTTAAAAGCGAGTTCTACTATGTATAACCAAAATACTGTTATTTTATTTTCATTGATATTCATTCATTCAAACCATCGCGGTATATCTAGCTACCAAAAGATTCCAACCAGGGGGGCAAATCTGGTCCAACCGACGAAATCAAAATCCTCACGATTACCCATATCATGGATATTATTATTATTATATGGAGTTCTATAAAATCTTTAGATGTCATAGAACTCCATATGACAATTATATCCATGATATGGGCAATCACGAGGGTTTTGATTTCGCCGGTTAGACCAGACTTGCCCCCCCAGGATTGAGATGGTGAGATCCACCTTCTACAAAATGCAAACACTGTTGTGTAACCGAGATCAAGATGGAGAGACGGTAAAGCATACGCGTTGCCATTCCTGTTGTATGGAGTGGAATGGTAATATTATTTAGTATCCCATTGTAATATTTAAGTTAAATATCAAATTCTGATTCGTTTCAGAGTACGAAAACGTCTAAAACAACGGGCGTCCGTGGATAAAAGGATTTTATCTGCGCGGTGTGTCGTAATGAGTCCCGTATAAATGCTGTCAACTTTTTGACATTTCTCATGTACTAAAATTCAGACGGATAAATAAAGGCGAATCAGAATATATATATATATATATATATATATATATATATATATATATATATATATATATATATATATATATATATATATATATATATATATATATATATATATATATATATATATATATATATATATATATATATATATATATATATATATATATATATATATATATATATATATATATATATATATATATATATATATATATATATATATATATATATATATATATATATATATATATATATATATATATATATATATATATATATATATATATATATATATATATATATATATATATATATATATATATATATATATATATATATATATATATATATATATATATATATATATATATATATATATATATATATATATATATATATATATATATATATATATATATATATATATATATATATATATATATATATATATATATATATATATATATATATATATATATATATATATATATATATATATATATAGGACGTACCTATTGTATTAATTTGTAGTTTTATGGAGAAAAAAAAGTTTTATTATTTTATCTATATAATTATACAATTCTACAATCTAAACGCTGTCCCATTAGCAATTTGTAACAATTTATTTTTACTCTGCATTCACATAATTAATTTAAGTAATAAAAACATTTTTAATAATTATCAATAGTTGTGCCTACTAAAGAAAATACATTTATTTTTATATATTTATTTTATTTCAAATCCTTACATAGTTAGGTACATAGCATATAATTATAACTTAAATATTTTAAAATATATGTAAGGATCCCACTAAGGCTAAGCCTGTATGTGGGAATTATATTCGAATAGGATACAGTAAAATCTATATAATATATTGGTATATATACATATTTTTTTATTATTTTTTTTTATTACATACGCAGTTGCGTCAGCCACCAAGACTCAGATTCACCGTGGTATTCGATAGGGGTAAAAAATGAGAATTGTGTTTTCGAAACATGAAGAATCATGAGCCATTCCCAAAAGATCCACAACATTTAACATAGCTACAATAAGTATAGGTACGTAATAATAATAATGAACACTTCATTGCACCCTGCGCAAGTGTCGAGTTTATTGCCGTATGGCAATTTCTTCCAACTAACCAGTGATTCCAGCCCAGAGAAGCTATATTTGCGTGAGAAATAAATTTAAATAAATTTCTCCTCTGCTGGGAATCGAACCCAGGACGCCCGCACAGAAATCAAACGGCTTACTTACTGTGCCTCAGCGGTCGGCGGTTGCTGATTGAAATTCAAAAGAATAGCTTAAGGCTTTATGATGATATAGACGTTGGAGTATTTATAAGGATTGGGAGACTCAGGTGGCTTGGACATGTGGAGAGGATGAGTGAGCAGCTGCCCGCCAGAAGAGTCCTTCACCATAGACCAGAGGGTGTGAGGCGTAGGGGGAGACCCAAGCTGAGATGGATGGACTGCGTCCAGGGGGACCTGGACTCTTTGGGCGTGGTCAATTGGAGACGAGGAGCCGCTGACAGATTGGAATGGCGAAGACTTCTTTTGGAAGCCAGGTCCCACCTTGGGATGTGGAGCTGATGATGATGATGATGAGCTTAAGGCCCTTGTATACCCTGGGTAAATATACATAAAAATGCACAATACGCAAAAATGCATAGTAAAATTACATTTTAATGTATGAAACACGAAAAAAATATTGTATATCACCTGATATTTTATATACATACAACATTTTATCGTGCAAAAAAGGTAAAATTTAGAGTTTAGTAGTAACATGCAACTATAAAATATAAAAAACTCAGCCGGTAGATTTTCATATTCTCTTTCGATTGAAGTAAAAATCTACACATATAGGTCTAGTATTTTTTTTAGTTACCTACTTACAATAAAAAAATTAAAAAGGGTTTCACTAAGGCTAATTTTCCAAAAAAAGTATTAAACAAATTCTAAAAAACTCATGCAATAGAATAAAGATGTATATACAAACTGTTCCTTGTTTCAAAGATGTATCTTTTGGGGGTATTAGGGAAATTATTTTCAAAATATACTATTATAGTCTCTTAAGATAAGATTAGGAAAGTGAGGTACATTCATCAGATCACATTTAATTGATTACTTTTATGGAACATCGATGATTTTACATATTGTGCAATATGTTCAAATGCTTGCGCATCAGAGGCGTGCCTAAGAACCTTCGGACTAGACAAACCCTGAAAGAAAATTGAAGAAGGACGAAAATTCTATGTTTTTTGGCATTGTTATTCATATGAGTGTCCATTCAAATATTTTAAAATCACATGCCAAAATGATATTTACATTTGTGGCCCTGTCAAGCGTCGTATCTACAAACGGTTCAATTTTTTAATCTTGTAGTATGGTTTCAAGTTTCAATAAAACACAAAATATATTAGGTCTTGAATTTCTTAACATAATATTTATTTTATGTCGACCGCCGTGGCACAGTTGGTAAGCCGTTTGGTTTCTGTGCGGGCGTCCTGGGTTCGATTCCCAGCAGAGGAGAAATTTATTACAATTCATTTCCCACGCTTATGTTGCTTCTCTGGGCTGGAAACACTGGTAAGTTGGAAGAAATAGCCATACGGGAATAAACTCGCCACTTGCGCAGGGTGCTAGGAAGTGTTCATTATTTTATTTTATTTCTAAAGCTTCATGTGCAATACTGTGCACAATGGCGGGTTTAATGCCACAAGGCAATTTCTTCCAACCAACTAAAAACACGTAACATAATTATGAGTAAATTCACAGCAACAAAGGAAGAAAGGAAAAAGAGATTGAGGGAGGGTAAGGAGGGTAAGGAGGATGGATGGTGTCAGTTAAGAATTTATTATTAGAATTATTATTCATAGGCAAGCCAAGATTTTCGGCTTCTATAAGCAATTCCGCTACTGCTTGCGCTCCCTGATAACTTAAGAGTTTAGAATCTATTTTTCTTACAAGAGACTCATTAATCTTGTATGGGATCTAAAACGAGCTACTCGTACATAGAGATTCTCTGAAAGCTTTTAGTGATTTCAGAATAATGTATTAACCTCCCTTGGAGATTGAGGAGAGTAAGTTAGTATGTACTAACCTGTCGGTTTGTTAGGGTACTAAGAGCATATTTAATTAGAAAAATTTGCATATTATATGATTTAAACTTAACTTTGGATAAGAAATAATGTTTCTATTTACACAATTCATTACGTTACAGCGCATAGGAAATACACAGGACAATGTATCAAAAAATGCCAATTTACTGAAACGAATTACTACTAAAAGAAATTAATATTTATTTGCTGTCCTTTCAATACAAAATTTAGGTATATATTCATTCTTTTTTTTAATTTATATATTATTGTACCTACTTATTAACCTTAATGTCTTTCTCAATTATTCGTTTCCTCCTTTTGAATTTAAGTACATACATACATACATACCATCACGCCATGTCCCTTGCGGGGTAGGCAGAGAGAACCAAACGCCACATTTTTCTATCCTGGAACGCATTTCTCGCCTCGTCCACATTCATGCATCGTCTCATACATGTTCGTCTGTTGCTCACACTTCTAACATTTCCGTCTTTCAGAATATCGTTCACATGGTCGTTCCATCCCTTTCTTGGGCGTCCCCGACCTCTCATTTCATTCCTTTCCGCTCTGTATATTTTCTTCGTCAGACGCTCCTCATTCATTCTCCCCATGTGACCAAACCATCTCAATGTGTTCACCTTCATTCTAGTAATGACATCTTTCTTCAACTTACATTCTTTCCTTATGTCCTCATTTCTTACCCTGTCATACATCGTTCTATTGCAAATTCTTCTTAACGATCTCATTTCAACTGCATTTATTCTGCTTTCATGCGTCTTCTGCCATGTCCAGGTTTCACTTGCATACGTCAAGGTTGGCACTACGATGGCGTTATGAATGGCAACTTTGGCATCCTTTGATATGTTGCGGTCATTCATAATTGGTCTATGTGCTCCATTCACTCTGTTTCCTGCCATAACTCTTCTTTCGATCTCTTTATCAAGCCGTCCATTCCGTTGAAATATGCTTCCCAAGTATACATATTCGTCGACTTGCTCGAGCCATTCGTTCTCTACCCTTATTTTACACGCTGTTCTGCTTTCACTCTTTTCAAAGACCATTGTCTTTGATTTGCTAGCATTCATCCTAAGTCCGTTCTCTATGTATCCTTCATATACCATACTTACAAGATACTGTAACTCTTCCATATTTTCTGCTAATAGAACTTAATCGTCTGGATACATCAAATCTCGCACCATTACAGTACTCAATTTCAGACCCTTGCTTTCATCCTTAAGGGCTCTTATGCAGAAATCAATATACAGGTTAAAGAACCTGGAGACAGCACGCACCCTTTATGTATTTCATTTATGTATTTATTTTATGTATTTATTTATGTATTTATGTATAATTTATGTATTTATTTTAATTTATTTATTTATATCCATACATATACATACAAAACACAGAATAACAATAATGGAATAATGCAACAATGGTACAAATTGGACAGTTTAAAATAAGCTGGTAATGGCAAAATGCTCCAGAAGGATACATAATTAAAATATGGAACATAAAATTGTGTATTATTTTTATATTGTCTCATTGGACTTCCAACTAGGTGAACCTGTTTTGGGACGTCCGATATGTAAATACTATTAGTAGGTATCAATTACGTATGTATGTATGTAGGTATGTAGGTATCAATTACTTTTAACCAATTTTTGATGCTTGTAAACTTAATAAATAAAAATTATAATTAAATGAATAGCGAGCAAACTAGAATAAGCTTAATTTGTTATTGGATTCGTCTATGCCGATGGATATAAGCCAACTGTTTATTGTTTTTTTTTGAGTGTCTATTTTCATATTTTTCCAAGCGTCAGGTAGTATATTGTACCTACATCATGGGGCCAAGAAATTTAAAATTACGCTGTGCGAATGTGGTGTTTGTTTTTTTCTTTACGATAAATAGACCTTTGAGCATAGCGAGTAGAGTATGAATGGCTATCTATCGAGTATTCTTGTCTATGTTTGTGAGAGTGTAAAATTATTTTCTTATAAATGGTCTTTATCAATATTAATTACTATAATGACGATGTGAGGCATTGAGCGATGCCGGTCAATGGGAGTCGCGTTTGCGAACTAAATGAAATATTATTTTTACATTATTTTAAATGAAATATCATAATAATATGTTAAATAAATAATACTTAGACGAAGGGATAGGCTCCGAGGTACTTTCAACCAATTATTTAAAAATTATACGTTTCCAAAAAAATATAAGTATAATTATTTCATTACTTGTTTATACATTGGTCAGATAGGTACACTTTTTTGTATAGGTTTTTCTTAATATTCTTTTAATAATATCTTCCTTTGGGTTAGGTTATGCTATAGGTTAGGTTTGGTTAGGGTATTTTATATATTTTCCGATTTTTATCCATATTTTAGCAGCTACCAAGAGATGAAGAGGCTGGCGGACAACAGAGATATGTGGAGAGATGGAGTGTGGGGTGCAAACTAATCCTAGGATTGTATCCATGAAGAAGAATACACTATATATAGAGGTCGCCCTAGAGACAATTATATGGACCACGTGATCAGTGATGTGCGCTGTAGCAGCTACCAAGAGATGAAGAGGCTGGCGAACAACAAAGATATGTGGAGAGATGGAGTGTGTGGTGTAAACCAATCCTAGGATTGTGACCATGAAGAAATATAAAGTATTTTGAAGGGAATTTCACAATAAGCTACTACTCTCCATTCGGAACGTCACAGAGCTTGAAGCTCTGTAGATTCCCGAAGCGGCTGCTCGCTGGAAGACACAAGGAACAACAATCAGGCATATTTCATAACCCTACCCCAAAGAGGCCAATCTCAATCGTGGGAAGAATTGCATGGGATTAAAAATATCCTAGTATAAGTGTGTGCAGACGATGGATTGATTTTGTTCCGAAACAAGTACCTATATGTAGTTCGTCAGAAGTTCGCACAAAGAGATTTGTTTGTTTTGATTATATTATATTTGATAATATTATTCCTGTACTATTACAAATATAGACAACTTACTCAGAACACAATTTGCGATATATTTGCAGAGGACCCAATGTCGATTAAGTATCAATTATGAAATACAGTGATACCCTGAATGGGAGGATAGAAATATCAAAATTAATAATCATATGAAATGATTATATCATATTCGAATATTTTTTAATTGCATATACGCAAACATTGGATTTTTTTCCCTGTCGGGAGTCAAATAATATTTTTTTTGACAAACTTTTTAACACCTCTAAAGAGACGAAGTTGGGATATTATAGAATAATCAAAAACTCAATTCACCTACAGGGCTTGTGATCTGTCATAGGCTCGTTTACGTGAACACTTTATGTGCTTGCGCAACGTTCACCAAATATACCTTCATATTAAGTTCCCTTATCAATGTAATTCCCTTATCATAGTTCTCTATATTTAAATAATATGTTACAATTCACATGAAAATAAGACATCTTTACTATTGCCATCTAGGTATGAAGCAACGAAGAAACCTTTTTGTAACGCCATCTATTGACTTATTGGTTAATTTACAAATAATCATTACTATTGCCATCTATGAAGTAACGAAGAAACCTTTTTGTAACGCCATCTATTGACTTACTGGTTAATTTACAAATAAACCAATTTCTCTCTGCCTTTCCCAAACAGGGAAACGGCGTGATGGTATGTATGTACGTATACTTATATTTCTATACTTATTTGTTTTGTTTAAAATATATAGAATACAACCAAGACGAAAATACTTCGATGGTCAAAAAATGATTAAAAACCATAAAAAAACGTGTTGGTTGTGGCAAAAGCTATACCCCTCACTACCAAGTGTTTCCACAAAACGTTCAATTTTTATTTTATATGGAAAATTCTCAGTATTTTCATGAATGAATTTGTTTAATTATTCATGATTTACTATGAAAACTTGATAATTATTCAAAGCCATTTTATGAAAGTGATGGGCCTTTTAGATAATTTGAAAATAAAAATATCAAATTTTATGTTTCCTGAGGTTGAGGTCACTTTGAAATATTTGACAGTTGAAAAAAAATTGAAAAGCACTTATTACAATATGATAAGGGCTTCTTAATTTTTTCATAATTTTCAATTTATCATTTTTTCATATATTTATATCCTTCAAAATATGATCGGGAGTAAACATATATACATACATACATATCATCACGCCATATTCCTTACGGGGTAAGCAGAGAGAACCGAGCGCCATACTCCTCTATTTTTGCATACATTCCTAGCTTCATTTACATCCATGCATCGTCTCATACATGCTCGTCGATTATTCAAGCTTCTTATATTTCCTTCATTCAAAATATCATTCACATGGTCATGCCATCCCTTTCTGGGGCGGCCCCTACTATTCACTCCATCTCTTACAACCATGTATATTTTTTTGGTCAGTCGTTCATCATAGTCGTTCATCGTTTGGGAGTAAACAAGTTTGAAAATAATCGAATGTGAATAATCGATAAAGTAGAATAAACACACCGTACATAGCGCATAGCAAACAGCATGCCACACACACAATTAAAATTGTAATAAAAAAATTTTGGAATAAAAAAATAACCTGTAATATTGCTAAATCATAACTCCTCATTACTTCCCCTCGGGGTAGTGAGGAGTTGGACAGAGCCAACAAAGCGGCTTACTATGATCGATGCTTTAGTGTGAGTGGTCCTATAAATTGAAATAGATTGCCTCCAGATGTCCGCAGTGCACAAAGAATTAGCACTTTCTCTAAAGAACAGTTTTGTTTCGTAGAGCAACATAAGACCGAAATACAAGCGCCCTTGGAATTATCCTGAATCATAAGACGGCGATATAGAAATTAATTATGTTATTATTATCAATGTAAATTATTTGGTGTGAATAGCGCACTAAACATATTCCTTGTACGTTTTTATACTTATGTAATATATTATAGAACCATTTTTTTACCTCGTTGAGAGGAGTTGAATAGGAAGTAAGCATTACCAAGAAGAATGGAAGAATTGGAAAAAAAGATACTGCAATATCGTGACTCATTTACACAGTAAGAGCTCTGGCACGTGAGTTGTATAACAAAGTTGTATAATCAAGTAAAAATGTATCCGATTTATTTTTAGATTTCATAATTTGATCATGTTATCTTATTGCCAACGTAAGTGGGTTGTGTCTAACGATAAACTTTTAAGAAATTTTCAGTATTTTCATCAAATGAATTTGTTCAATTATTTTCTTATTTAAATATTTTATTATGAAAACTTGATAATTCTTCAATGCCATTTTATGAAAGTTCAAATTTTATGTTTCCTGAGCTTGGGGTCACTTTAAAATATTTGACGTTTAAAAAAAATGAGAAGCACTATTCAGATATCCTTCAAAATCTAATGGGGTCTAAGTGAGTATTAGATATAGATCACTCATTCACTCCGATGGCGCTACAGCCCATATCGAGCCTTGGCCTCCTGTAACTTTTGCTTCCAAGTCATTCTGTCCTCGGCTGCCGTCCTCCAGCCTGGGTCTTCCCATTCGTCCACAGATTCGTCGGAGGATCTTTCTTTCAAAAATATCCAGCATCTCGGCCATCCTTACTGTCAGTATCAGCGCCTCACAAAAATATGCTAGTACAGTACGAATAACTGTTTTGTAGATGGTAATTTTGGTTTTGTGGACGCTACGTGACACTGACAGCAAGGAAAAATGTTTTATTGGCTGCCGTTATTCGTTTCCTTATTTCTGCTGGATCCTCGTTACTCTCTGTTTGACTGGATCCCAGGTTAGTTAACCGATCAACCACTTCAAAGGTGTAATTATCTTTGTATAGGATAGTGCCTCTTGATCTGTGCGATGGGTTTCTGCTTTGTGTCATCATTTTTGTTTTACCCACATTTATTTGCAGTACCACATCTCGTGCGGCTGCTTCTGTAGGTAAAAGAGCAAACATTGCGGAGTGGTATGAAAAAGGAATTAAGAAAAGTCGCAACTGGATGAAACGATGGTGCGAAATAGAGAGGGATGGAGGACAAAAGTAAGGATCTTCTTCTTCTTTCTTTCTCAGCCATCTCTCCACTGCTGGATGTAGGCCTCTTCTAAAAGCTTCCACTCGTCTTTTTTTGGGCTTTTTGAACCCATCTGCTTCCAGCGACAGGGAGAATATCACCGGCCCTTTTCATATCCCATGGTCTCTAATTTAGAATTCTGGGTGCCCATCTGTCCGTACCCTGTCTGGCAACATGACAAGCCCATTGCCATTTAAGTAAGGATAGTCGACCCCAAAACATGGATGAGGGAAAGAAATCATAGTTTTATTAGATGAACGAGTATATCTATAACATAGATGAAGCGTTGGTGCTTTCGTAAAACATATCTAACGTATTTAGGGGTACAATTATTGTACAAATAATTCCAAATATTTATTTTTTTTAAAACATACATACAATATAAAATGATTAGAAAAAAAACGCAATTTTGTTCAATCACAACGTATCGGTATTGAGTTAGATTCGTCACTTGTATATCGAGGTACTACTGTGAATTCTAGGCATGCATCATTACTAATTATAACCAAGTATGTATACAATTTAATATTAATAATAATTATCTACACTCCCTCATATCCCGGTCAATACTCTTATGTAGGTATGTAAGTAAATACATAAGTAATATGTAGATTATTAATATTATCAAGTTGTCAGCGCTGTTTGTGCTACGTCTTCATTAGGCAAATCACATAGTCTACTTGTTATATTATTACTAAACCATACTCGATAATTATACCTCAACCCTATTCAACATTCACTTCACTCATTGTCATACTTTTCAACCAAGGACGTGTCTCTCGCAGAGTTTGAACGGCGGAGAAACTCATCGCCACGCCGTCATTGGGGTATTGTGGACTCTAGTCGGAGTCGAAGTTCTATTTTACATTTGCTTAAAACAAATTTATTTTATTTAGTTTGTTGATTGACATTTCGTGGTAAGACATAGATAATATTTGGATTTATTTTTATATAGTTTGTCGACTGACGTTTCGTGGTAAAACATAGATAATATTTGGATTTATTTTTTTATAGTTTGTCGACTGACGTATCGTGGTAAAACATAGATAATCGAATATTTTTATTATTGCATATGCGCAAACATTGGATTTTTTTTCCCTGTCGGGAGTCAAAGATATTTTTTAACAGATTTTTAATTATCTCAATAGAGACGAAGTTGGAATATTTATTGTAGGAGAACCGGGAAATCAAGGCACCTACAGGGCTTACGACCTGTCATCGGCTGGTTTACGTGATCACTTTATGCGCTTGCGCAACGTTCACCAATTATGCCTTTTCTATGCGAAAAATGCATTGTCACCTCAGATATAAGAATTGTAGCTTTCATTATTTACAAAAAACCAATTCTCTCAATAGATGGCGTTCCAACAAAATAAATAAAAATAATAAGATTGTTGTTCATAATTTCACCCATAGATGGCTGTAGTAAAAATTCCTTATTTTCAAGCGAAAAGAATTTCAGTATTACAATATATAGAACTTTCAAAATTGAATTGATAGGGATCTCATTGAAAAGGCATAATTGGTGAACGTTGCGCAAGCGCATAAAGTGATCACGTAAACCAGCCGATGACAGGTCGTAAGCCCTGTAGGTGCCTTGATTTCCCGGTTCTCCTACAATAAATATTCCAACTTCGTCTCTATTGAGATAATTAAAAATCTGTTAAAAAATATCTTTGACTCCCGACAGGGAAAAAAAATCCAATGTTTGCGCATATGCAATAATAAAAATATTCGATTACTTACACATTGGTACAAGTAGGTAAATAAGACAAAAATGACCTTATAAGTCTGGCGCAATTCAGGGGTGACTTCTATGCGAAAAATGCATTGTCACCTCAGATATAAGAATTGTAGCTTTCATTATTTACAAAAAACCAATTCTCTCAATAGATGGCGTTCCAACAAAATAAATAAAAATAATAAGATTGTTGTTCATAATTTCACCCATAGATGGCTGTAGTAAAAATTCCTTATTTTCAAGCGAAAAGAATTTCAGTATTACAATATATAGAACTTTCAAAATTGAATTGATAGGGATCTCATTGAAAAGGCATAATTGGTGAACGTTGCGCAAGCGCATAAAGTGATCACGTAAACCAGCCGATGACAGGTCGTAAGCCCTGTAGGTGCCTTGATTTCCCGGTTCTCCTACAATAAATATTCCAACTTCGTCTCTATTGAGATAATTAAAAATCTGTTAAAAAACATAGATAATATTTGGATTTATTTTTTATAGTTTGTCGACTGACGTTTCGTGGTAAAACATATGTAGATAATATTTGGATTTATTTTTTTATAGTTTGTCGACTGACGTTTCGTGGTAAAGCATAGATTATTTTTGGATTTATTTTTATATAGTTTTTCGACTGACATTTCGTGGTAAAACATAGATAATATTTGGATTTATTTTTATAGAATGTCGACTGACGTTTCGTGGTAAATCATAGATAATATTTGGATTTATTTTTTTATATTTGTCGACTGACGTTTCGTGGTAAAACATAGATAATATTTGGATTTATTTTTTTTATATATGTCTACTGACGTTTCGTGGTAAAACATAGATGATATTTGGATTTATTTTTATAGAATGTAGACTGACGTTTCGTGGTAAAACATAGATAATATTTGGATTTATTTTTATTTAGTTTGACGATATTTTGCTGTAAGACTTAGATTATTTTCAAACACCGCAATGTATTCAAGAACTATATCAAAGTGCATCCCGACCTATTGTTAAAATACTTCATCCAAAAGTACCACATTTTAATGTGTGTATTTACCATCATTATGTACGTGTCCTAGCAAGTTTTTATTCTTACTTACAAATAGTCAGTATTCTGGATGAATCCTTTTTACAATTATCTTTAATATCTCCAATGATGGAATAGTACCATGCTTTTGTTAAGGCTTTTATGCTTTATTTTACATTTTGTTAATGCAAAAATGTTTTTCTTCTTGTTTCTTATATTGATGTTTATGTTCTTAATTCAATCGATTGAAATTTCTATCGCATGATGTAAAAGCGTAGTGAAAATACATTGAAATTATCTGTCTTAAAACAGGAATTATTTCTAGTTAGATAGACATAGGAAAAGTGATGTAATGATGGCAATCAGGGAGCACCCATGGTTTTTTATTATTATTTTTAGTTTATCATGTTTTTTGTTTTGTATATTTATTTTTTTTTTCTTTTTATATAAATACTGAGTGGTCTCTGTGGTGTATTGTTTCTGAAAGTTTTCTTTTCTTATGTTAAATTTTTTTTTTTTGCGGCGCTGGCCGATTTACTAATGATATTAATAACAATTAAGCACTACAAATAATAACACTCAATTATTATTATTACCATTATACACTTCCTCAAAAGAATTTGCAGATCAATGCGTAAATTGTAAATTATTTAAAAGAGCAAAATAAAATGTAACAAACGCATCATCAAGCTTTCAATTGGGAATAGTTCACCCATCCAGATACTTAACATATCAAAGGATTAGGCTCTTATTATTATTATTATTAATTTTTTCTTATTATTTCGAAAAGAATGTTTGAAGTACGTTTTTTTATACTATACTATCTATTGGAAAACAAAATTGTGATAGTACACAATGATTTACATAATGGATATCATAAATCATTCATAGATTTAATATCCAACTCTAGTTCCTCTTTTAAAATTTTGTTTCCAAATTTTTACGACACACAAGTAAGATTTGAAGATGGGCTGGTGAAGAAACATTAGTTACATACATACATACATACCATCACGCCATGTCCCTTACGGGGTAGGCAGAGAGAACCGAAGGCCATATCTTTCTATCCTGGCACACATTCATCGCCTCGTCAACATTTTTATTTATTTTTATAAATATTTTATTTATATTCATGCATCGTCTCATACATGTTCGTCTATTGTACACGCTTCTAACATTTCCTTCTTTCAGAATATCGTTCACATGCTCGTGCCATCCCTTTCTTGGGCGGCCCCGGCCTCCCAAGTCTCTTAGTTACATACATTTGCAAACAATAATATTGAAATATAGACACCTTTTGTAAGTTGCAATTCTTTCTATTATTTCGATGTCCTCATGTTTTAACTATCATAATAATTTCAATTTTAAAATTAAATGAATATTTTATTTATTTATTTATTTATACGACTCAACGAATATATTTTTATATAATATAATAAATAACATAATATTATTCTCCTGCATACTTTACATACATACCATCACAGCATGTCCTATAATGATAGGGTAACCAGTGACAGGTGTGCATAACCTTATACAAAGAACACTACACATACGTGTTTACCCACGCACCAGTCTCCACATCAAAAAGGCAACATCGAGAATGAGTAGTGAACCTCATTACTGAAGTATGTGAAATGTTATTGTTGCCTGTTGTATTTTCGATACCCGATTTAAATTTTTGATAGTTGATTTTTCATACAAATGAAAATGTTTTTTAGAATAGAATCTTTGAAATAAATGAGATTATGAAATATTAATATTTTTCGTGAGATATGTAAGCCTGTTTTAAAATACATATTGTTAAAGTATGTTTATTATTAGTAATGATTACAGTGGAAGCACTATTTAAAGCCGGTGCCTCACAAACTTTAGAATTATGAAAAAAATCACTTTCTTTTATCGTTATACATAGTATAAAGAAAAAGAATTTCAGCTTATTTGGGAGTTGGTTCCTATTATGTATATATGTTAGTGGGTGTATATATACTCACAAGGGTTCAGAGTATATATACATATTATGTAGGACGGTATCTCATATTGAAAATGTGTGTTGTCACAACTTTCACAAGATGAAATTTCTCTCCACTATTATTATGTTGGTAGGCATATTATATTTTACAAGAAGCATAAGATAATATTTTTCGTTTATTTTATGGATATTATTAAAATAAGAATTGGAACTCATGTAAGCCTTCTGATGCTTATGTAGAGAAAAGGCATTTTTTCTTGTATTATATCACCAATGGAGAATATTTTGCAGAAATATTTTAAAATGCATTATTCATTGTGTCATGAAATTGAACACAAACCAGGCAAAAAAACATGACACATTTTATTTTATTTATATTACAACACAATCACATGATACACATAAAAAAACATATTATTAAACACATCATTTAGTACTCTTGTAGGTGATTTACAGGAACTTCGCCACACATTGACAGTACTTTCAGTTCTTCGATTTCCACGCTCAGTGAATGATGCAGGCTGGATCCTCGCCGCGTGTGATAAGTCACCGTCGAGCGAGACATTAAGGCGTCTGTCCTGCTCTTCTATAGGTAAGAATTGAAGGCGGCACCGACCTTTTGCCCAGAATCCTAGGGTTAGAGGTGGGAAAAACAACTTATTTTTTTAAACGTTATAGACGTTTCCTTAATTTAAATAACGTTATTTTTAAAGGCTTAAAAAGCTTAAAGGCTTATTTATATTTGTACTGTATATATATACAAGTACAATATACCAAAATCTAAAAACAATAACACATTAACATGCAATGAAAAAAAAGGTATGTTTTTGAAATAAATATAATGTACTTTTATTTTTTTGCTTCCTCTATAAAGTATTTAAAATGTAGTCTAAACCCTTTGACGAAAATACAGTAGAAATGTTATACAATACATACATAAGTTTAAAAATTATGTTGATAATAATTTTGTACGCTCGAATCATCTAACAAAGCCGACAACGCACAATAAACCAACCCGATAGGCGTTTTAAACGATACTAAAGAAACAAAAAATAAACGTTTTCAAAAATCAGTAATAATAATAACTTATAACGTTGAACGAAACAAGACGATTTGAAACTGATCATTCGTCACACACAATGATGTCAACAGATGTCTAGCGACCGACAACGCTGCACGCCGGTCAGCTAATCATAAATCACAATCATCTCGCAACGTTGTCGTTAAAAATAATACATCTTTGTTATTATTATAAAATAAGCTTTTAACGAAAAACAGCCTTTAACGAAAAACAGCTTTTAACGAAATCATCATCGGAACGTTATGATTCATGATTGAAATCGTTGTAACACTCGCAACGTTCAACGAATATGGTTTAAAATTTATAACGTTTGATTGATTATTTTTTTAAACGAATATTTTAATCAGCTTTCTTTTAAACGATCATCTCTACCTAGGGTGGGGCTGCGGCCACTCCCAACTTTACTGGCTAGGCCCCCTATGGCCACAACCTGGCCCCGATGTCACAGTTATACTTTTATCCAAAACAGTGAAAGATCTAGTTATTTTTTCAACTATCAGCCGAAAAATTTTCTAATATATTCACTCATTCAAAAAAAAATCAAAAATATATTCAAACAAGAACTTTCCTTCTCCCCATTCTCGATTATGCAGATATTTGCTAATTAGATCTTAACCAGGAACATCTTCACAAATAAGATCGATTGTAATATTTCTGCATACGATCAATGACTAACTATTCACCTGCGCCAGGATCAACACTCCTTGTCTCATGTCTAATATATTGAACAACTCTTATGTTCCATCATATCTCACAGAAAAATTTCCACCTCTGGCCTCTCGTGGACTCCTTCTTAGATCTTGAGAAGAAAGAACCCTTGCCATCCTATCACATGCTACGAATTTCATCGTCCTTTACTGTCCATGCTGCATGGTTATGGAACCTCTTGGTCTTTGACATTAGAACTGCACCAATGTTAGCAACAGTTAAAATTAGTCTAAAACGCGCGCTCCTACTTTCTATTCTAATTACTTCCTATTAGTTTCCCTAATCCTATAGTTAAAAAAACCACCTCTCCTTTTTTCCTTTCCCCTTTTTGATCATAATCTGGTATCAGGTAACATCTAAGATTTGTTCAAGCCTCATTATTATGCATATCCATATGTGCAGATGAGTGGTAGGTATATATTATGAATGGGTTTGTATAGCACGCACATAATATATATTCTTTTTTTGATATTATATATCTTTATAGTTTTTATAATACCTAAATGTGTCCAATCATCTTCATCCAAATAGCAGATGTGCTACATAGCAGATGATTGTGTGGAAGAAATCGCAACTAGGCAATAAGTCCGCTATTTATACTGTCATAAAATTGTATGTACACTAAAATGTTAAAAACAAATACATACATACATACATACCATCACGCCATATCCCTTATGGGGTGAGCAGAGAGAACCGAGCGCCATACTCCTCTATTTTTGCATACATTCCTAGCTTCCTTTACATCCATACATCGTCTCATACATGCTCGTCGATTATTCAAGCTTCTTATATTTCCTTCTTTCAAAATATCATTCACATGGTCATGCCATCCCTTTCTGGGGCGGCCCCTACTATTCACTCCATCTCTTACACCCATGTATATTTTTTTGGTCAGTCGTTCATCATTCATTCTTTCAATATGTCCAAACCACCTCAAGGAATTCACAATATATAAATATATAAAAATAAACAATATATAAAAATAAATAAAGAATAGAAAATTCACATTCGTGTACATACATATTCGACGTACGAATTCACATACCTACATATTCGAAGAAGTCGCTTAAATCATCATCCATCGAAAACATCTCATATTTTAGTATTAAACCACAAGTAAGGTTCCAACGCGCATGCGCTAAGTATTTAGATAATATATGTCTCTGTAATGCAATTCTCATACAAAAACTTCATAGCATCCTCCAGTTAGGATGCCACGTGATATTCTAACATAAATGAGCGACTGTGCAACGAAAACATGGTTGGTATTTAGAATTTAGTATTTAGGTCGGACTTTTCATTCGGACCTATGTATCTTTTTCATGTTCATATATATATATTTTATGTTCGGCATATGAAAATATATATCAACTTCATTTCAAATACCCACGTCTATATAACAATATTTCACAATATACCTTTTGTATAAATAACAGACATTTTGGTTGGAGTGAAAAGATATAAAATGAATTTCTCTTTAGACTCTCGGATAATATTATGTGAAATCCATGTTATATGTCTTTCTCGCCTAGGGACATGGCATGATACATACATCTGTATGATTATGTAATGTACTTCCCTTTACACTACATCTTAACATATGATATACATATCTACATACATTGGTAACCATTAACAACCCTTACACATCGAAATAAGGGCATGTTTCTGCTGATATTATTATTATTTCTCGAAAACTTTAGAACTTTCTTGTAACTTCCGTTGTTTCAAATATATCTAGTTATGTACCTACCTATAGACAAAGAAGCAGTTTATCGTAAACAAAATCGTAATTACGATACAAATTATTTAACTGAAAAATCACAATTAAAGCACGAACTTTTCATCATATCGTAGAATCATCATTACGATTGAAATTATTTCACAGAAAAATCACAATTGAAGCACGAACTTTTCATCATATCGTAGAATCATCATTACGATAGATTTTTTTTCACTGAAATATCACCATTTAATCACAAACTTTTCATCACATCGTAGAATTATTTATTTATATAATTTATGTACATGTGTACAAAGGCAGGTTTATTGCCATAAGGCAATTTCTTCCAACCAACCCGAGCAACGTGAAGTCTCTGAGTTAAATTGGTACAATACTAATTTATTGAGAAATATATAGATAAAAAATAACATAAAAGAGTAAGAAATATAAAAAATACAAAGAGAAATAAAAATGAAAAGAGTTTAAAAAAAAAAGAATAATAAAAATAATACTGATCATAGCAATGAGGAAAAGGAGGTTACGGAAGGATATAGAAGGAATTCAGGAACTATTTGACAAATAAAGTTTTTTTAGTTTACCTTTAAATATTTGAATGGATTGAGATGACGTTACTTCATCACTTAGGCCATTCCATAGTCTAGCTGATTGTACTTGAAAAGAGGAGCTGAAGACTTCTGTATTGTAATTTCATCATTACGATTGAAATTATTTCACAGAAAAATCACAATTGAAGCACGAATTTTTCATCATATCGTAGAATCATCATTACGATGTATTTTTTTTTCACTGAAATATCACCATTTAATCACAAACTTTACATCACATCGTAGAATCATCATTACGATTGAAATTATTTCACAGAAAAATCACAATTGAAGCACGAACTTTTCATCATATCGTAGAATAATCATTACGATAGATTTTTTTTCACTGAAATATCACCATTTAATCACAAACTTTTTATCACATCGTAGAATCATCATTACGATTGAAATTATTTCACAGAAAAATCACAATTGAAGCACGAACTTTTCATGATATCGTAGAATCATCATTACGATAGATTTTTTTTCACTGAAATATCACCATTTAGTCAAAAACTTTTCATCACATCGTAGAATCATCATTACGATTGAAATTATTTCTCAGAAAAATCACAATTGAAGCACGAACTTTTCATCATATCGAAGAATAATCATTACGATAGAATTTTTTTCACTGAAATATCACCATTTAATCACAAAACTTTTCATCACATCGTAGAATCATCATTAATTACACATTAATTACAATCATCATTATCACACATCATTAATTACACATTAATTACAATCATCATTATCACACATCATTAATTACACATTAATTACACGATTGAAATTATTTCACAGAAAAATCACAATTGAAGCACGAACTTTTCATCATATCGTAGAATCATCATTACGATAGATTTTTTTTCACTGAAATATCACCATTTAATCACAAACTTTTCATTACATTGTAGAATCATCATTACGATTGAAATTATTTCACAGAAAAATCACAATTAAAGCACGAACTTTTCATCATATCGTAGGATCATGATTACGATAGATTTTTTTTCACTGAAATATCACCATTTAGTCAAAAACTTTTCATCACATCGTAGAATCATTATTACGATAGAATTTTATTCACTGAAATATCACCATTTAAGCACAAACTTTTCATTATATCGTAGAATCATCATTACGATAGAAATTATTTCACTTAAAAATCAACACCTTTATATTTGATTTTTTAAACGACAATCAGGTTTTCATAAGTTTAATTTTCACGATAGTTTTTTTCGACCTTCACCAGGCGAAACTTTCATTCTGTAATAGAATTATAAATTTGTTATTTTTTTGTTACAATATATTTGTCAGTGTTAACACACCTCCACATTGCTTTTCTAATTGAGTTAGGCAAAAAAAACAGAACGCCACACTAATCTAACGTTTATTTATTAGTTCTCGGGAAACTAACAGGTACAAATATAAATAAAATATTTATATAAATATTTATAATAAATATAAATAAAATATTTATATAAATAAATAAAAAACACGCAGTTTTAATCCACAAATGAATAAGACTTTGAGCGCTTTCGCCGAACACAGCCGTCATCACCGAACACAGAGGCAGAAATCAACTTGACGAGTTTGATTTCTGCCTCTGACGATGCCGGCTGTGTTCGGCGAAAGCGCTCAGGCTCATTAAAGTCTTACTCATTTGTGGATTAAAACTGTGTGTTTTTTATTTATTTTTATAAATATTTTATTTATAACTATGAACTTCCACTATGTTAACGAAAAAGCTTTGAAACTATTATAAATATTAATTTAACACGCACCCAATAACAAGTTGCCACATTGTGGAGACTTACGATATTAATCGTCTCACAGATCCAGACTGAAAACACAATTAAAAACTGTGTCTCCATCGGGAATCGAACCCGGGACCTTTGGATCAGCAGTGAGATAAAGTCTGATTTTTTTAAGGTGCCAATTCTATACATAAACAAAAAAAATGCATAGTATTTACGCATGTAAATGTATTAGTAGACTCGTGGTTGCTGATTGGTTTACACCATTTGGTGTCATTAACAACAAACATCAACAAACCCGACAGTACGTATCTATCTCTCGAAGTGAGCGCACGTTTGATTTTTTATGGTGACCATGTGTTCTAAATTAAGAATTTAATTTTTATTTCTAACTTATGTATTTTATCTTTTGTTTAATATCGATATATAATTATTATTATAAACATGTGTTATCACCGTCTTAGTATAGAATAAGTGTCCATTATTTATTTGTATTAGTTACATAGATATATTATTTATGTATGTGTATTTGCCTCAATGAACTATTATGTAAATATTTTATATAACATAATTTATTATTTTGTAAAATAATATGTAACTGTTTATTATTATAAGGATTAATTACTTCATAATGTATTCTTTTATTTTCCTAATAAAAAGTATCAAATAAATATTTTGTTTAAATATTACTTTCCCAGGAGATGCCCATTAACATTTGCAGAAAAAACCTAATAATATAGACTCATTAAAGCCGCATGGTACCGGGAGTAAGAATAGGTATGAAAAGATTTGAAGGTTTTGAAGATATATGCATGTGAAAGTTACAACCGTTTTATATCATGAAATGATAAAAAAAATCCCATAATATTTTTTTTCTTCTACACCATGGTCACCCTATGAGCTTTGGCACTCTTAAAAAAATCAGACTTTACCTAACCAACTGAGCCACGAAGGCCGACAACGTTGTTAGAGTCGTTGTTGATTCGGTTCACATACATAGTTTCAATTTTCATGTTTCGGCCGAAAACCCAAGAGCCTTTTTAGATTCTGTTTCTTTTGTGTCTTATGAAGTTATGTAGAACGTAGATATGTACATTTTCACGTGATATACTGAAAGAGTAAGTTTATAATTAAGATCTTATATTGTTAATTTTAATACAATGTACCGACCCAACATCTAATAAATATATAATTATGTATCCTATGTTGTTCGTGTTATATTCCTTCATAATATATAGCAATGTATTGTGTACCAGTTTTGTTGTACCTACGATATAAATAAAGTAATTATTTTACTCAATTACTTTTGATACAAAAGCATGATTTCTATTCATATTATACACAGGAAGTAAGACTATTATTATTGTGAGAGATGAACAAAATAAGAGCTAAAATAAACAAAGAATTACCAACAATATTTACATTTTTTATGGCAATGGCCGATTTATTAATGATATTATAAACAATTAGGTACTTAAAATAATAACACTCAATTATTATTATTATTGCCATTATACACTTCCTCAAAAGAATTGGCAGATCAATGCGTAAATTGTGAACTAATAATTAAGAAAATAAAACGCAACAAACGCTCCGATCATGCCTATAATTGGGAATAATTCACCCATCCAGATACTTAAGAGGCTATAGTAGAGGCTATATAGTATATTTTGAAGATCTTTTTCCCAGTACCTACCCTCAAAAGATATGTCTTTGAAATAATGAACAGTTTGTATTTACATCTTTATTCTATTGCATGAGTTTTTTGATATTTGAAAATGTTTAATAATTTTCTTTTAAAATTAGCTGTAGCCATTTCTTATTTTTTTATTAAAAGTATCTAAAAAACTACAAGGCATACGAAGTAGGTTTTAACTTTAATCGAAAGAGAATATAAAAAGCTACCAGCTGAGTATGCCCAGGTTATGCAAGGGCCTAAACATATTAAATTTTTTTTATTTCACAGTAAAAATATAAAAAGGTATATGACGGAGGTTTCGGGGAAAGGAAAGAATTCGGTTTAGAATAAATTACCTTTTGCCGATTCGTTCTGGGGAAAGGACTCCTAAAACTTACTATATGGCCTACCATAGACTTTTTTATGATTGGCCAACGAAGTAGACTTCTATTTTAAATGGGAAAATCATAGTAAGATTATCTTTTGCTTTATCACGATTTTTAAGAGACCTTCCCTTCTCTTCGGATCTAATTTAGCGTTAATCGATTTATCTACATCTGAGATGGATTGTCCACTATCTACACAGCATCCAACATCTCACGCAGACCCTACCTTCGTCAATCGGTTGAGTAAACTGATAGGTATGGATATGTATCCTATATCTACCTGTGTGAATATGTATCTACCTGTCCTTCTATCTCTAAACTTCCCGAGGCCCGTGGCCAGGTATCCTAGAGTAAATTGATCGAGTTTCACGGGAGAGTGCTCCAGTCCTTATTCCAGATGAATGTTCACTTGACTTGTAAGTAGATCGCAGGAGGATCTTGAGATTAGGGAAACAGGAGATGAAAGGACATTACATTCAAATGCGTTTGTCAGCAGACGGGATCAAACAATACAGGTTGATAAATTATTGTTTATGTTCGTCTATCACAATCGATATTAATTTAATTAATTTAAAAAGCATTATATTAAATTAATACGTAAAGCGAAAATTTAGGAACCCATTTTAAGCAAACTGCGCGCACGGAAGAGTTTTAATAAGAGATATGCTATTATGATGTGTTATCTATAACATGAAATAAAATGACAAAATATTTTACGTCAAACCATAGATTGTTTAATTTCATACTGCCAACGTCAAACGCAGTTACTTTAAAATCATTTACGGAACATGTTAAAGAAAAATACATTATCTACTGTGAAACACTTAAAAAATTACACTTTGCAATATGTGAAAATAAAACTTTTTACCCCATAATGAATTCGTCCTTTTTTATCAAAGATCATGTACAATGACTATTAAAAATAAAAATGAGTGAATTACGCTCGAATTTTGACTTCTGAGCGATCACAATAAATAATAGGCGAGATGATTGCAATTTATTACGACCAAGTCAAGGATATATAGCTAAGTATAGCTATTCATTTTGTATAGCTATATCTACAGAATTATAGCTTTACAAAATGAAGTTACAGACCGTCATTTTTATGAGTTATTTTTCTTTGGACTACATTGATGATGTAGATTGATGGACTACATATTATGTCACCGGACATCTGAACGTGCTGTATTTTTGTGATGACTCAGATTCCGTTGCTGCTGACAGGAAGGTTTCGAAAGGCGGAGTTGTTATAGTAAAATAAAATAAAAATAAATATTTAATTCAGTAACCAGTCTCAAATTTGTTGTCAATTTGATAGAAACCACACCAACCCATTTACTAATTATTTTTTTTTTTAATGTTTATTTTTATTCGCCGTGAGAGTAACGGCTCCATTCTTGAACCATATCACGGATAAAAATAAAAGCAAAAGAAAATACACTTCATTAAATTTCAATAAGGTACAGGTAAATATTCCCTCTTTGTCTTTTAGCAATCTATGAACCTTACATAGGATATCCCAAAGGAGTTTCTTTCACAATATTAGACCTATAATTAAACTGATTATGCTCATTATCAAAAGAGCTGACAATTAAAAAAATCCCAAACTATGTATTTTTAAATGAAACATAATTGATTATGGTTCTAAATGTTATATATTTTCCTGGTGTCCGGTCGACCATTTCGTCTGAATAGAACTTGGTACTGAACCGTCGTCCTGATATAAGGAAAATATTAGGTATTATTTGTTTATTTATAGGCAGGCAGCCAAAGCTGATGTACCTATATCCACTGTCGAATTTCATTATTTAGTTGTAACTATTTTGCTGTGTCCAAAAAATATGCAGTCTATTCTTGAAAATATTAACATTTTCAGCGTCCAAAGCATGTTGGGGCAGTTTATTCCAAGTATTCACCACTCTATTGGAAAGAAAATGCTTTCGAGGATTTGTCGAGAAGCTACTTTTCACAAGTTTTAGGCTATGGCCACGCAAATTAGTGTTATGACTATATTGAAAGAGATTTTTCATGTGTACACAGTCATAATGGCCTGATAATATTTTGAATGTTTCAATAAGATCTCCACGTTCTCTTCGGTTTTCCAGAATATATATACAGTACAATAATCAATTTTGTGTCATTTAAAAATACCTAGTACAGTGGAGTTCTTCTTCTTCTTCTTCTCAGCCTTATCCCGTCCACTCCTGGACAAAGGCCTCCTCCATCGCCTTCCACGCCACTCTATCTTGTGCTTTAAGCAACCAATTGACACCAGCATGACGGCTGATGTCATCTCTCCATCTCATTGGCGGTCTTCCAACACCTCTGACTGTCGTTCTCGGTCTCCAAGCCAACACTATCCTTGGCCATCGGTCTTCGGGGTATCTAGCCACGTGGCCCGCCCATCTCCACTTCAGGGTAAGAATGCGGTGGACGACATCAACCAATTTTGTTCTTTCCCTGATGGTGTCGTTTCGCACCCAGTATCTCAGACTTAATCCTTACATGGCTCTTTGGTTGACTCTTATGGAGTACTTTTCCTTAAATATAGTCCCTATTAATATATCACTTGCTAATGATTAGAGTATATATTTATTTCTTTATTTATTTATATAATTTATTTACATGTGTACAAAGTCCTTTACAAAAATAATTAATTGATAGTATAATTGTTTTTTTTAAATGTTTCCATACAATATAGGTTCTATTGGCCAATAATCTGCGAATATATTTACATAAATAATTCAATATATTTTTAATTGCTGTCCTTTCAATACAACATTATTTATATATTCGTTCCTTTACTTCATTTGCATTCTATAGTACCTACCTACATACATATCTACTTTAATGTCTTTTGGGTAGTTTATTTTTCTTGGTATTGCCTCTTCCTTTTCTATTATTCGAGTCCTAACTTTGAATGTATAGTGTATAATATATAGATGGTCTTCATTACTATTGTTCACCATTCTGACGATGCTCAGTATAGAGCGATACCGATGAATGGAAGTGGCATTTGCAAAAAAAATAAATAGACTTAAAATTATATATACTTATTTATTTCATAATTCTAGTTAATGATGTAATTAATTAAAAATAAATGAATAAATATTCTATTAATAAGTAAATATATAATTTAAAAAAACATTTTTTTTATGGCAGCCAGTCCCTATACAGGACAATTTGTGCCATAGAAGTTGATCAATGTGTATATATGCATTCAACAACTGTGCAGAACAAGTGTCGACTGCGAAATTTTTCAGCTATGAAAACAAATAGTACTTAATTAAAATTAGTAATTATTAAAAAAAATATCATTCTTAAAATGGTAATTATAAATCAAATAATTAATTAAATTATCAAGTAGTATAAAAATAATTCATTAAATTATCAAATAAATATTATTATTGTAATAGTAATTATTGATAAGATTAACTGATAAGAAGAAGTAACTATTATTATTCTGTGACTTCTCTATTTCACTATATTTTCCTTCTTGTTTCATTTTAATCTATTATTTTTGATTTTATAATGATGAAAAAAATATTTGAAAACTAAATTTTAAAACTTGGGTAGATAATTCAACCATGTTCATTAATTAGTTACTCATAAACTGAAATATCAATACTAGCTATCATCACTTTAGTGTTACTTCTTATAAATACCGAATCATCGTGAAAAGTCGATAACTATGACAAAATTACATATTTTGCAATAATAAAAGATACTTTTTACCAAGTGTCGTTAAATAGTTTTAGTATTCATGTCGGTCTTAGATAATATTATCAAACTTCTTGTCTTTTCTAACTTTCAATATGGAGCAACTACACTTCACTACAGCGTGTTCATTTTGTATTTAATAATCTACTACTACTTTTATCTAAAATTTACATATATTTTATTTCGTCTTACATGGTGTTAAAGTTCATAAATGGTCAATTAGTACTAAAGAAAAAAAAATGAAAACGCTCTATGATAAATATAAAAAAATCTGTAATTCAATTATATTTTCAAGTCTTTAGAGTTAGCTGCGATAAAGTACTAGTTGCATGTAACACATGAGATCCAGCTGTCGATAGCGATAATATGTATAGTTGAAGAATGGGTACCAAACTATAATCCCATAAATACAAATTATTTAATATTTTAAGATATTTGGTTTTCTATACAACACATGTACCTAGGTATGTATGTCAAGATAGGATAGTATGGAGGTCAGTCCTTTGATCCTACCCAGAATGTGAAAACAGCATGATGGTATGTATATATGTTTGGAGTAGGCTACTTCCATACAAATTGTATGAAACAATGTCGTCACTAAATTCAATTTTTATAAAAATTGTTGAAAAAAATTTGCAATGTGCTAATACAATTTTAATATTTTTTATAGAAAATTAAATTTTCTAGTTGGGGTGTTTCGGCTTTTTTCGATATTTAAAAAAAAAATGGAAATATATGCAGTTAAACTCATAAATTTATCATAAAAATATATTTTTCTTAATTAAAAATGTTTGAGAAACCCTGGAATTTTCAGCGTTCTAGCTTTTACGGTTTCTGAGATATATGGAAAAATAAATCAAAATTTCAAAAGTTGATAGCCCCTGACTGAAAAAAAAATCACAATTCTGAGTATAAGAGTTTTGTAGGCTTGTAATTTTTTATATACCTACTTTAAAATTTTGGGTTCTGCAAATAAAGCGGATCAAAAGTTATAAGGGGGGGACAGACAGACACACAGACACACACACACACACACACACACACACACACACACACACACACACACGCACACGCACACGCACACGCACACGCACACGCACACGCACACTCACACACACACACACGATTTTGTATCTTGAATATATGACTGTATTTTGTAATAAATCGGAGTTGTTTTGGACAGCATGTTCACTCTCGAAAAACATATTGACACAGTAATTGACAAAGCCTATAAAACTTATTTGTTTTATTCTCCGCATCTCAAAACCATTCAACACTAAAATCTTAAAAATTCTTTATTTTACATATGTGCGTAGTATCTTGGAATTTGCATCTCCCATCTGGTCACCCGTGTTTCAAGTACACAAAGCACGCATAGAGAGAATCCAACATATATTTATAAAACACTTGAATTACAGAGAACACACAGAATTTTCCACTTATAGGGATGCAACATTGTATCACAAAATCCTTACGTTGGAACAGAGACGATCCTTGGTTGATATGAAAACATTGTATAACATCATACACAATGCAATTGACTGTCCTGAAATTACGGAGCTTCTCTCCTTCAACCAACACACGTCCCATCGCGTCGTACGCGAAGCCCACTTTTGTTTCACATACCGCACCGTAATAATACTTACACGAAAAACGCACGCCTCATACGTATGATGAACATTTATAATCACGAACATCTGGTTGTCGATATTTTTCTTTTAGGACCTAATTCATTTTCTGCTGCCATCAGTTCAAGTTATAATGATTGAATTTCACTGGATGATTGAAAAATCAAGATTGAACGGAGTAAACTATGTGAGCTTGCGGGTACCTATATATTCTCTCTTTCACTTATATAGACACATTCACACACATATACACATCCTTACACTCATACGTACACACATACATACACTCATGCACTAGCATTCAGATTTAAATATTTTTCATATGTAGCTTTAAGTATGTAAGCACAGCAGTCAAAATTTATTGTTAATAATGTGGAAATTTGTTATTGGTTTTAGTATTATACTAATGCATCTATATAATAAATGTTATTATACTGTAAATTTCCCGAAAATGAAATAAAAAAATAAATAAAATAAAATAAAAATAAATTATGATAGTATAGTTATTGATGTATGGAGATGATAATTGTTATATTTGATATTCTTATACATATATACTATTATTTGTACATTGTTAGCCTCAATTTGAAAAAATTAAAAATAAAAATAAAATAAATATGCAGCTACACTAAAAAATGTTGTCGACAAAAATCCAAACATGAAAAAAAAATACTATTTAAACATAAAACACCCTGTGAATTATAAAACTTCACAAAGCAGAGTTCAATTTCTTTGTATCGCCCAAGTTTGCAATAGTGAGCAGTGAACACCAAACACCCAGCAGTAAGTTGGAGTTTGAGCAAGACTGGAGCCGAGCATAGAGTGGGCATCTGTGTGCCAAATTGTCACCACTGATCTACCCGCCCGGCGGTCTACTGGCTCCTAAGTGGCTCACGTCCTCAGAACCTGTCCAAGTTTCCTCGGTGCTAAATTAGCGCCGGACTCTCTCAACTTTGTTAAGACACTTAACTATTAAACGTCTTCGGGAAGTTAAGTTATTATTAAACTCAAACAAGACTCACCATCGGACCAAACGTAGCGCAAATTAATTAACGATATTCCTGGAAATGCCCCGTGAAGATTTCGTTTTCCAAAGGCGAGATTTTTACTTTTCGCTTCAAGGTATGATTGTGAAAGTTTATGGTTTCACAATTTTTAATATTTTTTTCATGGAATTCTCTAAGTGTACGAACATAGATCTTAGATGTGAATTAAATACCAATTGCACAGAAATTACAAGTGCAAAATTAATCATTTTACAGGGGAGCATTGTTTATATTAAATATTTATTTATTACAAAAATCCAGTACATTATAAACATTAATAAGAAAATAATAAATATTATAATGAATCAAATATAGATGTTGCTACTCCTTAGCCTCAAGGAATTTTCTAGGGGCTAAAGTAAACCATCGTATTTTAACAAATATGAAAAATTGTGTCCTCTGTAAAGACCAAATTAAAAGGCCGATGAACTTCATATTGATACCATATGTGTGAAGTACATTAACTTGGAGCTGGTTAGTTTTCCTTAGATAACGGTTCATTTTTCCTTTATGGTTTCATCTGTTATGACCATTTAAAATGCTCTCACGGTCGGGAAAATCGAGATTGTCTTATTTTGTTTGAATTTTTTATACAATATCAATACACTCTTTAAAAGTACATTCAGGGATTTTCAACATTTAAAGAAAAGAAAAACAAATGTGATATTGCATATTTATATGAACAATGTATACAGTTGATATTAAAATAACATCTGTATGGAAAAATTCAGTTATCGAGTTCATATTGAAATTGCATGTGTTTTTCCACTAGTATGAACGTAATAGTATTCATCTACATACTAACATGCCATCTTCCTCGTGGGGTAGGTAGAGAGAACCAAACACTGCATTCTTGTATCTTCTTCTATCCATCATCTCAGCAATATTTATGCATCGTCCCATCATGATCATCTATTGTTAATGCAATTTTCTTACGTCAATTTCTCAACAGAGTAGAGAGTGCACACTATGAGATTTTGTGTGTATGGTGTATTATGAAAAGTTTTGTCCTCAGAGAAACCAATATTTTTTCGGAATCTAATAGAAATGTACTTTATAAAAATGCATTAAGGGATTGTCAACCTTTCAAGAAGAAAAAATCTACACTCACTATGTAGTAGAGTCAAGTTTTGGCCATAACCCTGTTAGTTTTTTTCCTGTGTTTTTATATAATTTTTTTTTTTTTTAAAGAATGAATATGTCCCTGTAACAAGCACATATACATACATCCTCATACATTACTTAAATTAAGGAAATGCTTTTGCTATTGGTGAATGAAATCGGTCGTGGCAGGATTCGAATTCGCTGCCACTGGATTACTAACCCGATTTATTGCCATCGTGATTTATTTAGGATGGTTATGAAGAATCATTAGTGTTTTTTTTTTATAATATTAGGCAACCCACACTTAGGAGAGTGATTTGTGCCAAATGGAAAAAAATATATACTAATGAATATTATGACTTACAGATTAATACCATTGATTGAGATAAATTTAGTTATTGCGGAATAAATAGGAAGAGAGATAAGCGATAAGAGATGCGACATGTTTACTGGTAGAGAGACTTTAAGTTGGGATAGATGTCATATTCGTAGTGCATCGGACATTCAAATAACACGTGATCGAGTGTTTCCAAAACTGCCCCCCATGCACATGAAGGGTTTTCTAAAAAAAAATATTATAAAAGAAAAAAAAATTTTTTCTTTTACTTATAAAAATTTTTTTTTTTTTTTTTCTTTAATATAAGGTTTTCTTTTTTTTTCTTTTATATTATTTTATTTTTTTTATTTTTAAGGGTTTTCTTTTTTTTTTTCTTTTACTTTATATAAGTGAGTAGCAATTGAGCAATGACCCAATCGCATTCTGGAAATATTAGATATCTCTTTTTTAACATTTTTTTTATAGCAAGGGAAAGATGGAATGTTTAATTGGATATTATAGTAGTATGTTCCTTTGGTTTCAGAAGAAATTTTCCACAGGTGTTGCCATTTATTTTTGGCAATGTTACAATGAGAACGAATTATATCTTGGATGGAATTGGAGATGTTAAAATAAGAGACGTCAGAACTGAAGGTTTGTTTTGCTAATTCATCCGCGATCTCGTTCCCATTTATACCATGTGGGACGGGATTTATGCTAGTATAATTTTATGATTGCCTAGTGATAAAATACGCGAAAATTTACTAGGTAATCGTTTTCATCTATTGATATTTTCATATATCCGAAACAATAACTTAAGCCGAACCTAAGATTCGACAATCAAAAACAGCTGTTTGAACTTTCAACTTGCTGAATAGCTCGCTCCATCCGGAAAACGGACGAGCGATTAAGAAATACGTATTATTATGTTTTTTAATCTTGATTTATATTTTGGGATAAGATAAATCACTGTTCTTTGTACAAAATATCTTAAATTATGTAATCTTTAATTTAATACAATAACTTAGTACGTAAGTCCATTTTTATTATCTTGAAAATATATTGACGTATATCTAAATTCACAGAATAAGCAATTCCCGCACTGGATCTTCTGAGTACGGTATTAATGGCGTTATTTTATCCCTTTTCTCGCTGTAAGATGAATTTGAAATAAGTTTTATTCATACATTATCTTAGGTATATTTCATAGAATAACTTTAATGTGTGCTGCTACATTTAAATATAAAGTATGCCGACAGTGTGTGTCCCCAATACAGGGCCGCCACAATTTAAAATTCCGGATTTATTCCGGAAAATCTTTACATGCAATAGTAAAACTATATAAAAATTTATTGATACCCAAAGAATGACCCTTTATGAATAAGGTGTATAGTGTCAAAAAACAATAAATTTATTAGTGGTTTTTTTTTTAAATTTCCTTTCTATAAAAATGGTAAAAATGTATGAAAAAGGTAAGTCTGGCACCCGGGATTGGTTGCGTTTACTAGTGCATATCCTCTCTATAGGCGTAAATTGCAGATTTAAGTATCATTTGTATCTTTTTAAGACATTTTTTGAAGATTTTTAAAAAAAAATTTTTTTGTTTTTACATATTTCAATAACAGTAAGTACCTACATATTTCAAAAATGGGCGGATTTTATAGGTACAAATAACATTCAATTACAAATTATATTGAAATAATGTTAAAGTCTGCAATTTTCACCTATAAACAGTTTTCGACATCACATTTTATATTTACGTTCGTTGTTATATTTATAAAAAAAACGAAATGTTTAAACATAATTCAGTAAGAAATTTGTTTCATTTTCAAATATATAATTCGTCCACGATCGTCCATGATAAAAGTCTGAAAACTCTGCTGACTCCTGACCTCCATTAAAAACTGGACTGAAGAGCTCCTAAAACTGGTTCGACACTAAGTCCTCAAAGTGGTTAAAACAAAATTAAATTGTACAAAATCATCTGTAAGAACATAATCGATATTTTCATAGTTTATTTATTTGTTAATCTTTAAATAATTTACTGTCTAAATATTGGCATCTTCCCCCAATATTGGTGACCCCGATGTCGTGGATGTTTTAATGCCTCCGTTGAGAATCATATTATAAACGAGATTCCGGAATCATTTCATCGCTTATCCGTAACTGTAATCGACCCTCATAAATTTTTATTTAATCATATCCACCACCAGAAGGAGAAAAGTAAACTTTATAAGTTCTTTTCAACAATGTCGCCGTCCGCTTTGAGCCAACAAACATTATTTATTTTTATCTCTCGCGTCTCATTTTAAAAGCGTCTCCTTATAAACAACACACACAAAAAGGAGAAAACTTTTTATTTAGTAAAAAAGTTAAATTTTCCATTTCTACATAATCGTTTGTGGGTCGGGTCTTATACTCCTGTCTCGCAACGGTCATAAAGGTGCATATATACGGTAAGAGATTTAAGTCTCTAAATAAGCCGTAGAATCACACTAGAAAATTTAGTGTCGCTTATCTCTGATAATAAATAACACGAATAAAATGAAGTAACACTAGCACTTATTTTATATTTACTTAGCATTAGCAATTGTATTTTTACATTAACTCTAATTGGCTGGGAGAAATTGCCGTTTGGCAATAAACCCGCCAGTGTACAAATTATATTTACATAATGACATAGTTTTAATCCACGACATAAGGAGCTATGAGCGATTTCGATAGTTACATCATCATTCAACTGTCGAGTCTGATTATAATAATATCATTATGAACTTCCACTCGTTAACGTTAAACTTAAATTAATAAATATAAACAAATATTTTACACAAAGGCGCGCTAATTGGGTACCAAGCAATTTCTTCTATCCAACAGGATTTTCATATCGATTTATTTATTTATTACATACACGGCCTCTTGGCCATTATAAAAATTTGGTAAAAATAAAACAAAACTCGTATTAAACAAAAGAAAAACAACACAATAATTCACAAAAATACAAAATCTATTACACAATTCGAAATATTCATAATATTATGTCCCACTCCGATTTGTCTAAATTTATCCGTCTGAACTTTAGTAGGGGAAATACGTACAAAATGACATATACGGCCAAAACGAACTATTGGCTTATTTCGAATTTGGCGGGTTTTATCATACCACTGACCTTCGTATTGCATGTTCCAACCAGCTCCCTAAATCCTGTCATAACATGAACGTGTCAATCTCAGTCATTCCGGTGTTATGACCGATATTGTGTCAGAGCATGTCACGAGTTTTTTTTCTTTGCGTGAAGTTTTCTTTATAAATGATAAGTTTTTCGCTTTTATGCTTATTTATATGATTCAATTTATCCTTCAATGATATGTTGTCGCTTTCAAATAACTTTTTCCACACAAAAATTCCTCTATGTATTTTTTTTTCAATTTTGTTTTTTAATAACGCTGTACGGACAAAATGACATACGAAGACAATAGGTATTATGACATACGTATGTCATTTTGTCCATAAAAGCTCAATCAAGAAGATTACCTAACTGTGGAAAATTTATTTAAGCTGTTCATTTCTTTACCGGTAGTAAAATGCCACGCAAGTATAAGCGCACGACTGATCGCCAAACTTGGAGTGAAGAGTCAATGCAGAAAGCTATAGAAGCAGTTCGAAATAAAAAAAGAGGCTGGTTAATGGTATCAAAAACATTTGGTTTTCCTCAAGAAACGATCCGGAGGCATGCATTGGGTAGTAATAAAAGTCTGAAGTCAAATTCTAAAGCTCTTGGACATTGGAAACCAACATTTCCACCAAATGTTGAAAAGGAATTAGTTCAGCATATAAATTTCCTTGGATCGCGTTTATTTGGATTAACGCGAGCTTCAGTGCAAGAACTAGCTTTTCAGTTGGTTGAAAAAAATGTTTTTGCTCATAAATTTAACAAAAAACGTAATACAGATATTTCTTTGCGCAAACCTGAAGTTACTTAAGCAGCCCGTGCTCAGGCTTTCAATTGGCTTAAATTCCAAAATTGTTTCCATCTTTATGAGACACTGTTGGCGTCTGTGAATCAAGAACTTATAGCAATTCCTCTTTCAAATCAAGAACAGCCATCATCGTCTACTCTTGTTGTCCCTATTGAGGAGATTTCTCCTGCACCAAAAGGTCATTTTATTAGTAGACAAGGAAAACGCAAACCAAAGGCATGGCAGACCTCTTTAGATTTAACTTCCACTCCTAATATGATGGAAATTAAGTCGAAAAATAAGCCGACAGCTCCCCCGGCAAAGAGAAAACGAAACGTCACCAAAACGATGTTTGAAGACGACAGTGAAGAAGAAAAGGTTCCACAAGATGACGAGGAAGACTGTCCATGTATTTACTGCAATGATTTTTTTTCACGATCAAAGCCCAAAGAAAGCTGGTTGCGGTGCCTAATTTGTGCGCATTGGGCTCACGTTTCTTGCGCTGATGTTCCTAATGATGTTAAAAAAATTATGTTCCTAAGCAGTTTATTTGTGAACTTTGTCAATAGGTGATTGTATAGTTTTTACGTATATGTCATTTTGTCCATAGTATATGGACAAAATGGATTTTAGCTAATCTCAGTTTAACTATTAATATATTTTATTTCTGTGTTTTTATTCCATAAATGTTGATAAGTTTCGATTAATAAAGAACCAAAGATGATTGGTGAAGAATATCACTGTTCTGTGAATTACTAATAAAGAATTATAACCCAAAAACAAAACCCTATGTCATTTTGTACGTACTTCCCCTATATGAGAAATGTCAAAAAGTTGACTGCATATATACGGAACTCATTACGTCGAACGAAATCCTTTCGCGGATGAAATCCTTTCACACAAGCGCCCGTTGGTTATAGACATTTTCGTACTCTGAAACGAATCAGAATGGGACACAAATGTCCACATACATCGACCTGACACTACAACTTACAGGTACCTACAGAGCTGGCGTCCCACCCACACAGCACTACAGACACCGTGCTAGAAAGAGACACCAACATCCACTATACCGTCGTTACAATTATTGTAAGTTGCCAGATCGATATCCAATAAAAACATTTTTTCTTTTACAAATTTAAAATGATCATAATATAAATTCACAGATTTATTATGTACCTATTTTGGTCACATAAATATGTGGTTCTCACAACACGTTAATCTCAGCCGGGGTGGACATCTTCGATGCCAAATATGATAAGTTTCGTCGCAATTTGATAAGTTTTGAAGGTAATACGCATTTAATCATCTTACTTCTTACATTTCTTATCTCCTATCCCTCCCATTACTAATAAATTATCTATTTATTTATTAATTTATTTACGGTAAAAAACCATTTAAAATAAGTACAAAATAAAGACAATACATCATCTTAAGTAAAAATATAAAAAGAAAAAAGTTTACATATATGTATTTATAAGTGAAAATAAAAATCGTTTTTCCTTATATAGAAATTAGAATTCGTATTTAAATACAAATTATATAAAAGATAAAAAAAAAACAAAGAAAGTAATAAGAATACAAATACCTAAGTATAAAAATCAAGAGAAAGATAAAAAATATAAAGAATATAAGAAACATATCGACGAAAACAATACCGATCTTAGTTAGATTTTATCTATTTATTTATTTTCTGTCAGAAAGCTACAGCTATAATTTATTTATTTTACATTACATTTTTGTATAAAAGTTGAGCCAAAATTGCTTTCTTCGATTTAAATTATTGATTATACAGTAATTGATTACACAGTTGAAAAATTCATAAGAAAATACAACATAAAAGAAAAAAGGAAATTTAAAAAGATACAGTAAGCGAGTATGTTTCAGGATGAGGAGGAGGGATCTTTAGTGAATGAGGAGGGGATTGTTGGATTGTGTATTAGAGTTTAAGAACATCTTTGTCTGTTTTGGGAAATGTTGTAAAGTGTCATGAAAAATATCTGTGTTATGTTAATTTGTATAAGCTTACATTGAAAATGTCAGCAACAAACGCATTCTCATTTCCCAAACGATGGATTCTGGGAAAAGGAGAATGTCTATGGGCTTCGGTCCTCATTATATCGCAATGAAATAATATATCACTAATAATAATAATAAAGTATGTGTTTGTAATATGAGTGTTGTTGACTGTTATTATTATTTCTACTTATTAAAAGATTTTTATATCAAAGTGTAAATGAGCTATTGGCTTCCCAAATAAAATAAAATAAATGGAATAAGAGTCAATGAAAAATAACTGACATTGAGACAGCGTTAAAAGTCTCTCAGAGTCCTTAAACTGCACATGACTGTTTGATAAAAATTCAGATTCAGACGGTCTCCGCGTAGGCTAAAATTCGTGCAGTATATTTGCACCTCAATTGTTTCACTGAAGCTTTTGTTTCAAGCTACATAGACATGACTATGACGAATATGTATTATACAGTGATTTTTTTTTTCAAACTAAGGATAAATGTTTTTAATTGTTAAAGAACCTCCGCGCTCGTTTCATTGCAATTGATAAATTAATAATGTAGAATTTTCACTAAAGTTTACATGATTTAGACATGTAGATTGGTAGTTTAGCTTGTGATTAACAAGTCTTGCCATGAGCAATACCAAGTCTGCAGTGCCGCTACACGAGCGAGACTAAGGCCAGGATTTGCAAGACAGAGTTTTGCGGCCTTGCAAATTTTATCAACTTATTTGAAATTAATAAGTCCTGTTATTACGTCGTCTAACTCACTTTGAATTTTCAAGAAAAAACTAAAGAAGGAATCCCTAAACACCTGATCCCGATTTCCTCTCCCATTTTTTTAAATATTTATCTTAGTGCATTTTTTTAAATATTTATCTAAGTATATTTTTTTTATAAATAAATTAAATTACATATAATAAATTTGTATAAACCATGATTTTTAAGTATTTAATGTCTAACGTTTTCGAAGCAAACCGCTTCTTTCTCCGGACAAACTTATAAGTTTGTATAAGTTTGTCCGGAAGAAGTAGCGGTTAGCTTCGAAAGCGTTAGACAGTAAATACTCAGAATTCGTGGTTTATACAAAGTTATTATATGAAATTCAATTTATTTATAGTAGCAACATCATATGAAGATATATATATATTTTTTGTTTTTTCACATTTATTTTTTTGTTATGTAATGTTGTCATACTTCGTAATCTGGTTGACTGTGAGAAATTGCCTAGTGGCCCGCCAGTGTGCGTGATATTTGTTTATATTTATGTACAAAAGGTAAATAAATAATTATAACTTATTTAAAAAAAATGCCAAATAAAATAAATAAGCAAATAACTATGTAATATCGACTAATGTCGACTAATGTAATACTATAAATTGATGTTTTTGATTTGTCATATTTCATTGTAATAACTGAATTAAAACGACAAATAAAAAAAATTAAACGTTATAAGACCAAGACCAAAACCAATCTAGTATACAAGACCATACTTGGTAAAGATTTATTTTATTACATAAAGAATTATTTGATTGTAGTAACTAATATGTCCATAATTTCACTATACGAGAGAGCATGCACTGGCAAACTGTTTTTACAGTATAGTGTTAAAATAATATATAATTCGATATCTAAACTTAAAAAAAAAACAATGTCAAAAATACCCCGATTTGGTATCAACTCTAAAGCAAATAAGCATTTATTTGCTTATTTTAGGGAACGTTGGAAGATGTATATGTACTTATTTAACAAGGACATATTCATTTAAAAAAAAAATTGTTCATTTTCATCCTAATATTATTTTGAAATATTTTATGCAATCATCATCCTTGGCTCTACAGCCCTATGTGGGCTCTGGGGGGCAAGTCTGGTTCGTGCTGCGAAATCAAAACCCTAGTGATTGCCCATATCATGGATATAATTATCATATGGAGTTCTATGACATCTACATAAATATATTATACACAGAACTCCATATAATAATTATATCCATGATATGGGTAATCGTGAGGGTTTTGATTTCACCGATTGAACCAGACTTGCCCCTGGCCTGGTTTTATGCAATACACATTGCATAAAACCAGGAGGTTTTTATTTTATATTTCATTCATTCATTCATACCATCACGGCATATCCCACAATGTGGGGTAACCAGCGAAAGGTGTGCGGGTGTGCATTGCCTTATAAAAGGGAGCACAACTTATCTGTGTATACCCACACACCAGTCTCGTCTCACCTAAAAAGGCACTATATTCAGAATGGGTGGTGAACCTCATTGCTGAACAATGTGAGATGTTATTGTTGCCTGTTGTATTTTCAATTACCCGGCTCTTACGGGACACTCGAAAACAATAATAGAAAAGAGTGGAAGCACTATTCTAAGCCGGTGCCTCACAGCTATATTTAGGTACATATTTCATTTTTTGTGACGTCATGTTTTTTTTTTCTTTTACCATCTTCTTCTTTGTACCATATCGTGACCCCCAATCACTGGCGAGAAGGCATCTCTATCCGCCGCCGTACGGAACAATTCGTCGACGTCTCTGATGCCGGTGCACTCACGAATGTTGCGGAGCTATGACATCTGACGTCTTTCTACTGAGGCGTCTAGTTCTATTCCTCCCACTTTTAACTTTTAATTCTTTAACTATGTATTTCTGTAATAAAGTTCCACCTCTTGTGAATTTTCTCTCATCCTAATCCTCGTGATGGTGGCTGCAATCAATCGCTCTTTGTGCGGCCCGCCTCCATGCAAATCTGTCCTGGGCAGAACGTAGAGCACCAGACACTGAAGACTTCAAACCCGGCTGGTTAAAACCCTGTCACTCCAATATGCGGCGACTGCTATCGCCTTGTCGTTTGCCATAATTATGTCACCGCAATCACATAGAGTGTCATCTTCAGAGAGGTACCCCCACCTTGCGAGGTTCACTCTACATCGTGTGACACCGACCCTTAATCTGTTGAGGGTAATCCATATACAGTAGTGCAGGTCTTCTCCTATTGGAAAACCCTCAAGTGGATGCATCCATAGCCCCGCTCCAAGGTCCTGTTTCCACAAATCCTCTCTCCTTTTTTGTGAATTTTCAATCGGGGAGGTGCTTTTAATGAAGATATTTCTGGATTTCAAACGTGAGGCTGTTGGTTGGTGGTGATATAGAGGGTGCCTACGATCATGAGTTTGTTTGTACCTCTCTGCATCTGCAGCTGGAAGACTCGAATGCAGATTTAACATTATAAAAAATCCTGAAAGTAAATAATATAATTATTTTCCTGTATTCAACTTCTTAATGGACATATATTAAATGGAACTCCATATAATATCTAATTGGTTCTCCTTCTCCCTCTCTATATCCCAACTCTTTGTATGTCACGACTGTTGGTGTCAGCTCTCCTCATCCTCAAATTGTAGGTCCTTCTGTCCTGTATTATGTCACCTAGGCCATGTCTCTGCAGTTCGTTTCGTCTTCACGATCCAGGAAAATCCGTGGAGATCGCTTGGTTTACCCTGTGATCTGATGGTCTGCGATCAACGTGACCATACCATTTCAACTATCTTTCCTCTATGTTTCAATAATAGCTAATTGGTTAAAAAATGTTTTAGTTAAATGAAAAAATTATTAGATAAAAATGCTAGTTTCCTTTTGTAAATTCTTTAAAAAACAAACCTTTTTTTTATAATGACTGGCTACAGGTGGACGTATATTTCTCATTAAATTGAATTGACCGAATCCTACGCCACTGTGATCTGAATATATTTTTAAACTACACTTTCCCAAAACGCCTTATGAATTCGAACGAAAGGATGTGGTTTCTGATTCAATGGATCAAATTAAACACAAAATATGGCGGCTTTCTGTTCGCTCTACAGACGCCAACAGTCCTCGAACAGAACGTCGGTATTGGAGAGCTCTCCTACTTTACTGACGAGTTTTGATCTTGAGTCCCGAGACGAAGGTGAAAGAGGATGTAATATTGTAAGTAGACGGTGGCAGCTGCTTTACCATTATCATCATTATATTTGTTGAGATACAATTCTGCTGAGTAGATTTTAACCTTTAATCCTCAGGACTAGATCCATCTTATGTTACAAAAGTGCAGATCTGCCGAACGCCTAATATAAATGTGATATGGAAACACTATCCCAAAAAAATCACATTTAAAAATGGAATAATAGAATGAAATCTGGCGATGCTGTGGCTGTTTAAAGAAATAAAACTCAATTCATAAATCATTATTCAAATCATAAACGTTTAAATGGTAGGTTCATAAAATAATATCTAATACGCAATCAAAAAATAACTGCATATAAAAGTGAAAAAAAATCATGAAACTCGAAAATAAATCCTATGTTACCATAGAAACAGATCAAAAATCAAATTAAAATATAAAAATTCAATGAATTAAAATACATATGAATATTAATTAACAGATATGTTTTCACTGATAAAACAGTTTTCTGTTTTAACAGATAAAAATAGAAAGAATTAGGTTGGTACTAAAAAAAACATATATTTTCCTCTGCTGAAACTCAATATACACAAGACTAAATTTTCAATATTACACATATTCAAGTGGTAGGAAACTATTAGATAGAGTTCTGTATTTCTCGAGGATTATCTTTATTACTGAGACCGGCTCTGTTTCGGTAAGTATATCGGCAATAGCGTCAATGTTAGTTATGTGTTTTGTCGTACCAAACTGATATTCAGCGTCATCCAATCCAATAATGATGTACTTTTAAAACCTATAATCAAGACAATATCATCTGAGATCGCTTTTTATTTCTTTCTTCTGAAGATACCCGTTATTTCACACGGAAATTATTTATTGTGAATTGACTAAGTTTAGTTTGTCGATGGACAATTCTTGATTCTCGAATTCTCCAAATTACTAGTTGCATGTAGCACATGACATCCAACTATCGATGGCGAAAATATGTATAATTGAATAATACGTACCAAACTATAAACACAAAACAATAAATATTTTAAGAAATTTTGATTTCTATATAAAACATGTAGGCATGTACCTATGTCAGGATAGGATAGTATGGAGGTCAGTTTTTTTTCGCTACCCAGAACATTAAAACACCATGGTGGTATGTATGTATATTTGGAGATTTAGTATCAAACTATTGAATGAGATAGTGTGTAGTGTTTACAGCCTTACATAATGTTTGAAAAGATGTCGTCACTAAATTCAGTTTTTATAAAATTTGTTAAAAAAATTTTGAGTTGTACTACTAATCTTGTATTTTTAAGAGAAAATTAAATTAGTTCTAATTAAATTCTAGTTGGGGTGTTTCAGCTTTTTTCGATATTTTCAACGATTAGATATCTATCTCCTGTGCTAAAGGTCCGAGGTCCTGTTCCCGGTCGAGACACAATTTCTAAATTGTGTTTTCAGTCTGGATCTGTGAGACGATCAATATCTTCAGAATGTGACAACTTGGTGTTCGGTAATTGTTAAATTAATATTTGATATAGTATACCTATTAGTCGCCCAAGAAATAATATAAATGAATAAAATGTTCATAGAAACATAACAATCATTTTTAGAATCAAAAAATATATTTATTTTGAATACATGCAAAACATCCTAGGGCCTCCCAAATGTCCCAAATTGGGTAGGCCTCCCAAATGTCCCAAAATGGGTAGGCTTTCCAAATGCCCCAAATGGGGTAGGCATCCCAAATGTCCCAAATAGGGTAGGATGAATGGACGCATCTATCGCCTCATCAACACTCATCTCATTTTCAGAATGTCGAGCCATCCTTTTCTTGGACGGTCTCGACCTCTCATTCAATTCCTTACCGCTTTGTATATTTTCTTCATCAGGCCCATTCATTCTCCTCATTTGATCAACACATTCCTATATTAATAATATTTTTATTTTAATCGGATGCACTCGTCAATACGTGATATCATGTCAATATGTAACAAATTATTAAAAATTATTACTCCTCGCTACCCCAAGTGGGGAATTATGAATTCGCAATTTATTTTTTTATTGCAGATTATCAACTAGTATCATTCTGAGATTGTATTCTGAAAGTTATCTTCGGTGTATCTTCGGTGTGCTGTGTACTATTGTGCTATATACCTACTATGTACGGCGTGTTTATTCTACTTGATCGATTATAGAGTAAAGTACTCATTCGATTATTTTCAAATTTTGCAATTTTAACTGTCAAAGATTTTAATGTGACCTCATGCTCACGAAACTTAATATTTGATATTTTTATTTTCAAATTGCTATAAAGGCACGTCACTTTCACAATGAATTATCAAGTTTTCATAATAACATATTTTAATCAATAATAATATAACAAACTCATTTCATGTAAATGGTGATAATTTTAATACAAAATTTGAATACTTTGTGGAGTGATTTGGTAGTGAAGAGTATAGCGTTGGCCACAACCCACTCGTTTTTATTTACAATGCTTATTCCTTCTCGGGCAACTATCAGCTATTATGTCAAACATAAATTCAACATCAATTCAATAACAAGTTGCCAGGTATATCTTTGGCTCAGCAGCAAACCGGACAAGTTCGCTTAAATTATATGTGTGTAAAGGACATATTCTTTGGTTGGAGCCGAGAAAACGCGCCAATTTCAGCGTCACTTTTATATTTTTCTCTTTTCGGTAATCGTGGTACATTTATTTTTAATGTTATGTCCCGGGAACCTTTCAGAGGTCTAGTCATAATAATTGTCAGCACTTCGCCTCGAGTTTCCTCCGGATTGAAATGGACCCAGGAGCAATAACGAAGTTCCAATGGTTGGAAAAATAATTAGTATTACGTGGGGAAACGGACGATGTTAGACTCAATTAAATACTAAATTAAATCGACCAATTATAGCTTGCCTTTGGCAATTTAGACAGGTCTTTGTCTTCTCTGAGGTGAATTATTGTAGTATCTTTGATAAAATATTTGAACTAAATTGTTTCAATCGATCTGAAAACTGAAAGAAAACTCATTCAAGATATTATTTTATCTGTAAGACTATAAAATTCTTTTCTCAAGAATGTGGCAACTTGTTATTGGGTGCGTGTAAAAAAAAGAAAAAAAATATTCAAATTTTGTAAAAAAAAACTTTTAGTATTTTGGGGGTATATTTAATGAAGAAAGATTATATTGCAGATCAAAAAGATTCTATTTTATTCAAACATATACCTCCAAGTATGATATTGCTTATGTCAGTTATTAAATAATTGATAATATTTAATTTTATTGTGATGTCGTGGGTCGGAACTAATGGATAAAAATTAAACGCGACTTCAATCTATTCAACGATCAACACACGAATAAGGATTTATAGGTTTGTATCAACGAAGGAAGTTTATGGTTCGTTGATCCTCGTCAACCTTCGGAAGTGTTCGAGAATCTATGACATACATGTTGCCGCTCCAGGAGTGCTGCTACAGTATTTAGATGAAATTAGTTTGTTAAATTTTTAATATAAGTATTTTATTATGAAAATATGTTAATTCTTCAATGCCGTTCCATGAAAGTGGTGTGCCTTTTAAGCAATTTGAAAATAAATATATGAAAAATTTAGGATTCCTGAGCTTGGGGTCACTTTGAAATATTTGACAATGAGATGCTCTATTCAGATATCCTTCAAAATCTTATGGGGTCTTAGCGAGTATTAGATATACAAATTTGCAAAATTTGAAAATAATCGAATGAGTACTTTTGTCTTTAATCCGTATATAGCACAAAGTACACAGAACATAACACATAGCACACAGCACATAATAAACAGAACACACAAAGATACATTGTGTTGAATAATTATATATTGAGAATTTAATCATACTGAGAATACAATCTCAGCATGATACTAATAGATAATCTGCATTAAAACAAATAACCTTAAAAATTGACAATTCATTACTTCCCACTATAATTCCCCTCTAATCAAATGTCGTAATAATACGATATTTGATGTATAAAAAACTAATCATTCTGATCCTATTATGAAATCCTTTTAATTAACTTCACATGTCTATCTGTTTCGGAATTTTGAAATTTGAATTAACTATCTTCTCGCCCATTTAGATAGAGCTCTGAAACTTTCAGAATTTGTGTAATCCAAATAACAATGCATGTTAAAACTTGTTATTTTAATAAAATTGAACAATGTTGTATTTCGTAGAAAGTAAACAAAATGCTATACGTATTACGATATAGCGGGGGTATTTTTACAAATTTCTTTTACGTGAAATTTTGAAAAGGACGTTTTTTTATTTTTTATTTTTAAAAATAAAATAGGTAACAATATTCATGTTATTTTACTTAATCCCTTATGGGGTTTTTTGGCTGTGTTCTTAATAATAACAATATTATACCTAATATGCAAATAATATATAGGTATGTACATATGTGTATATACTACAATTAAAAGCTAATATTGTACATGTATGTATGTATATATATATATACTAAATTTTCCGTCCTAAAAAGTCCGGAACAACCCGCGCTCACCCCTTAGATCAACCATCGAGGATTTTTGTGTAGTATTATATCCTTTGGCTTTCTTTTTAAATTCCTCGATGTATCCGCACTGCTTCAAACTGGCAGGCATGGGATTCCAGACCTTGGGCAGCAACACATCGTCGGACCTACGTCCATAGTCATTGTAGAATTTGTTAGTCACTGATCTAGTTTGTTTACCGTGTGCTATCAATAGTCTGTCTTTAGGTTCTTTTCTTTCATTTACTTTTATTCTTTACTACCCAAAACCTTTACTCGCTGTCGTTTATTGATTTGTTTGAAATTTGACTCAACAATGTTCTGATCAAAAAACGATCTACGCTTCGATCTGCGAGTAATACGGCCGTGCATCATCTATAAGAGCATAATATATGTTGAATGACGAACTTTGGTGAAAGATAATTTGCTTTAGTGGGTAGATACGGTTCAGTGGAATAAGCTTCCATATAGTTTAAGATCAATAGACAGAGAAAGTGTATTTGCTGTAGTAGATCCGGTTCAGTGGAATAAGCTTCCATATAGTTTAAGATCAATAGACAGTGAAAGTGTATTTGCTGTAGTATAATAGGTCCGGTTCAGTGGAATAAGCTTCCATATAGTTTAACATCAATAGACAGTGAAAGTGTATTTGCTGTAGTGCATCTGGTTCAGTGGAATAAGCTTCCATATAGTTTAAGATCAATGGACTGAAAGTGTATTTGCTGGTAGTAGCCAGTAGGTCCGGTTCAGAAGAATAAGTTTCCATATAGTTTAAGATCAATAGACAGTGAAAGAGTGTTAAAAAAACAGTTAAAAACTTATTTTTTTTTAAAACTCATATAGCGATTAAGTGCGATACCTTGCTTGATTTAAATCTTTATTAATTATCTTTATTTTTTTCCAGGTATTATTGTTTAGAGGGCGCTTAACGCCAAAAAAATGGCGCTATATAAATTGTCCATTTATTTTAACAATGTATAGAAGTTATGTTGATTTTGTCTAAGTTTTATTTTTATCTTTGAGTTTCTAGGTATTTTCCATTAACAAAAGTTGAGAGGTTTATCATAATGCTTATATGAAAAAATAATACTAAGAAATTAATTAATATCCAGGTCTTAAGAAAAATCTACAAAAATAGACAACAATTTCATATTTTTCTTCTTTTATTCCGACATTTAGAGTGGTTGTCCGATATCGAAAAAAGGATTAACGAAACGAAATAATTGCCTTTAGATGGTGAGCTTCCCAGTGAACAGTATGAATGAATGAATGAACGAAAAAAAAAACGAATAAATGAATAATATATTTCCAATAGTACTTACAAAGGAACAAAATAAAATTTAATTAATATTTTTTTTTTATTACATATACCAAAAATTTCATTATTTTATATAAGTAACATAACAAATAAATTGGGTTGGTTTGGACCATATCACTAGGCCAGGCCTGTTCCGAAGTGGTAGACTTGTTACACAGTATCAATTACTAAGTCATTGTAAGCTGTTATATAGAATGATTGTGTATCCCATGGTCCACTTATTGAGTCCTATGTTACTAGTTTTGTTGTGTATGTTGTTATGAATTGAGAATTTGCTGACAATAGTTGATCCCTTTGTTATATAACCATGTTTGTATTGTATGTATGTTGTTATGAATTGAGAATTTGCTGACAATAGTTGATCCCTTTGTTATATAACCATGTTTGTATTGTATGTATGTTGTTATGAATTGAGAATTTGCTGACAATAGTTGATCCCTTTGTTATATAACCATGTTTGTATTGTATGTATGTTGTTATGAATTGAGACTTTGCTGACAATAGTTGATCCCTTTGTTATATAACCATGTTTGTATTGTATGTATGTTGTTATGAATTGAGAATTTGCTGACAATAGTTGATCCCTTTGTTATATAACCATGTTTGTATTGTATGTATGTTGTTATGAATTGAGAATTTGCTGACAATAGTTGATCCCTTTGTTATATAACCATGTTTGTATTGTATGTATGTTGTTATGAATTAAGAATTTGCTGACAATAGTTGATCCCTTTGTTATATAACCATGTTTGTATTGTATGTATGTTTAAGTCTTGTATTTTCTATTAAATGTATGTTCTTTATATCTTTTGCAACTAAATTTGTCCGTATTTAGAGTTTGTCTTCGGAGTGATTAGTTGATGTCTGTGTCTTGTATCGTGAGAGTGTTGAGCAGTGATATGGTTTTTCTTATCATTTTTAAAGTGAATAAGAATTTGTTTAATATATAGAATTTGTTTAATAATACGTATTTACAATTTTACATTTTAAGTTTTTCCACACATTTGGTAATTTTACTACCTCGCTAAACATAGTCTGTTCTGAGGCAGTACTAGTTTGAATTTGCTATGGCTACTCTGAGGCCATAATATTTATTTTATTTATTTTAGTCTGCTTGTACATATAATTAGTACACTGGCGGGCTTATTGCATGATGGCAATTTCTTCCAACCAACCAGAGTAAATGTTAAATATACAAAATAATGTGTACTATGGCAATCAGTTAATTACATTACAAAATAAATAAAAAATAGCAGAAGAAAAGTAAAAAATAAAACAAAGAAGATAGTATATAAGAACAATTCATAGCAATGATAGGAAGACTAAAGGATAAGGAAAGGAAGAAGAGAGGAAAATGTAATCAGGTATTGTCATATAAATATTTTTGCTTTAGCCTTTTCTTGAAGATGTTTAGTGAGATATCAGGACTTAGGCTATTCCATAGTCTAGCTGAATGTACTTCAAATGAAGAGCTAAAAAATTCAGAACTATGAATAGGGATAGATAGTAAAGCACGTTCAACAGATCGAAGTGGACGCCCGTGGCTTGAAAGATAAGTGAATTTATCTTTGAGATACTGAGGTAAATTTGGATTTAAAAGGGACATTGTATAGTAATGACAAGATATGTATATTACGTCGTTGTCGTATCTTTGGCCAATGAAGAAGATTAGATAAAACGGATGCAAACATTTTGAAGGCGTTCAAGTTTGTTGAGATGTTCCTCGTTTGCATCCAAGTAGCTAACATCAGCATAGTCAAGCAACGGTAGGAGAAGTGATTGAGCTAAGGTTATTTTACAGTGAAGTGGAAGGAAATTCTTAAGTATATTAAGTGAGTGTATGGCAAAGTAAGTGGATTTGCTGACATGTGAGATCTGTTCATGCCAAGATAAGTTATTATCAATGTAGACCCCAAGGTCTTTCACGACTTTATTTTCTTTTTTCTTCACATTTTCCATTCACGTAGGACATCGATAACCAGGATTGTATCGTTTTATCGATTATTATGGTTGCATATCATTTGTTGGGGTTGTAGAAGACATGATTTATACTCTTCAGTATACATTTATTTACAATATATAATTACAATATGATACGACAATCCAACGTATTCCATTTAAGGGCTGTTATACCAAATCATGACTCGCCTGAATATGCAAGTATGACCTTTGTAAAAGTGCCTTAGTTTTCGAGATATTGCCACTTTTACAAAGTGCTCGAAAATCTCCGTCTTAGATTGGTTTTTCGTGTGCCACATTTACAAATTTCAATATTTTGGAATTCTAATTTATGTTTCACAATCTTAAATAACTCAGCTGTAGATCACAATCCAAAATAATAATAAAACTTTTTTTTTGGCGGAAAAAAAAATAATTATGGCCCGGCAACTTTGATTGTTCACACTGAAAAAAAATGTATGACGCTAACCTGGCAAATTGTTGCAAAAGTTGGCGCAATTATTGTTATTTCCAAAAAAGTATAACAATTACTATGTTTTATAATAAAAAAATTTATTTTGCTATTTTACTGCAAAATGAGCTGATTGTGAAATTATTTCATTTATTAGGATTTCCGGCGTAAACACTTGCTTTCATTTATTAAAGTGACAAGGATTTACTGTAACTAAATAAAACATTTAAATAATCTAAAGGCAAGTGTTCACACTGTGATATTTTGCTTTTCCTTCACTAAACTCCTTATTATTATTTTATAATTAGAAAAATTAATACCACTACTACAAATTGATAAAACTAACAAGTAAAACAATATTAATAATACTAAAATCAAGACAATAAGTATTGAAACAAATAGAACACAGCTAAAATTAAGAACTAGAATTAAAAATCTACATTAAAAACTATAGTTAAAACTCATACAAATCTAAAGATTTACAAATCTTAAAAATAAAATTACTAGAGAAAATACTACATATACGCATAAATGTTGAACATTGCGCAAGGGACTCAAGTGATCACGTAAACCAGCCGATGACAGGTAGTAATCCCTGTGGATGCCTTGAGTTACTGGTTCTCCAACTTCTTCTCTATCGAAATGTTAAAAATTGTCATAATATATTCGTTTATATTATGAATAAAAATATAAAATTATTCATTCATTCATACCATCACGGCATTTCCCACAGTGTGGAGTAACCAGCAGAAGTTATGCGGGTGTGTATAACCTCATAAATGGGATCACAACACATGCTTATATGCCCACACACCAGTCTCGACTCACATAAAGAGGCGCTAAAATGAATGTTGAAACTCATTGCTGAACTATGTGAGAATTAATTGTTGCCTGTTGTAAAAAAAATAATAATGTTGTAATATGTAAATCGATAACTTTTTTGTTTCATTTTTCATAAAATGATTATTAGGTAGTTACTTGCAAATCAAATTGGATATTTCATTGGCTTCGTGTTTAATTCTTCTATAGCAATATATTAATTTGATACTTACAGTGTACCCAATACCCATCCATAATATCCGGTCTTATTTCCTTTTTATCATATTTAAAGGAAACGTTTTTCTAAGCCGCGTGAGCCGCTATTAGAGAACAGATGCTCTGTCTGAGGTTTAGGTTTAATATTTATCCGATTTGTTTAAATTTGAAATTTTCAGTTCGAGCAACCCAAATGATTTTGTAGATTTGTAAGACCGGATTCGAAATAATAAGTAACAGTGAATATTTTAAAAAAGAGAGATTAAAAGATTTCTCGTTTAAAAAGAGTTAAGGTACATTTTATAACAAGAGAATGTTTTGGATTATGAAACATTTTTTTATCCTATTCGATCGCAATGTCTTAAATCTCCATCTGTCAAATGACAATATTTACAGATTTAAAAAAATACTGCGAATCACCGGCTAATTTTGCTTTTTTAGTAGATTCCCGATTCCCGGGAACCCTGGATTTTTTTTTATTCCCGGTATCGCAATAATGTCAGGATCTGAAAAATCCTAGTATACACACATGTGTCGTGTCGCTTCCGTTTATAATTTCCATAATGCACACCCGCATACTCATTTTAAATAAAAAATGGAAATTATTGGAAATATTGGAAATATGAGTGAAAGCAGAACAGTGTGTAAAATAAGAGTAGAGAATGAATGGCTCGAGCAAGTCGACGAGTATGTATATCTGGGAAGCATGTTTCAACTGAATGGACGACCTGATAAGGATATCAAAAGAAGAGTTATGGCAGGAAACAGAATGAATTGAGCACTGAGACCAGTTATGAATGATCGCAACATATCAAAGGCTGCCAAAGTTGCCATTCATAACGCTATCTTAGTGCCAACATTGACGTATGCAAGTGAAACCTGGACATGGCAGAAGTCGCACGAAAGCAGAATAAATGCTGTTGAAATGAGATCGCTAAGAAGAATCTGCAATAGAACGATGTATGACAGGGTAAGAAATGAGAACATAAGGAAAGAATGTAAGATGAAGAAAGATATCATTAATAGAATGAAAGTGAACACACTGAGATGGTTTGGCCACATGGGTAGAATGAATGAGGAACGCCTGACGAAGAAAATATACAATGCGGATAGGATTGGATTGAGAGGCCGGGGCCGCCCAAGAAAGGGATGGCACGACCATGTGAACGATATTCTGAAAGACGGAAATGTAAGAAGCATGTACAATAGACGAACATGTATGAGACGATGCATGAATGTTGACGAGGCGATGAATGTGTGCCAGGATAGAAAGATATGGCGTTCGGTTCTCTCTGCCTACCCCGTAAGGGACATGGCGTGATGGTATGTATGTATGTATGTATTATTTATCACACAATTTTAATAGTCATCATTAAAAATAGAGAACTGCTGCCTAACTAGGTTTACCTGTTCTAGGGCTAGCAGTGTACATATATTTCACAGGAGACATATAGGTTGCATTTTTTTTTTAAAGTATCTAAACAATATAAACTTACATAACCATTCTACACAGATTAAAAATGGAATTGAAGTGATCATGATATGCATATACATACATATTGTGTATGTAGGCATCTTATAATTTTTATTTGTTATTTACACAAATAATCTGAAATAGTATCTCTTGGGAATATTGAACTGACAGAGCATAGGTATGATCCTTCAGTTATATCTTTATTCTTTGCACTTAAACATCGATATTTGATCGAATTGTAAATGTTTTACTCGCGTTATATTATAAAGAAAGACAAACATACATCAGCATTGTTTCTGAACGGAAATGTATTGAGTTCAACTTTCTCGCTTATTCCCTTAAGAAACAGAGCACGTTCGTATCAAAATAATCATTTGAATTATCGGATATTATCCCCACGACCAACTGACAAAATCGCGTCGTTTATATTTTTTATATTTTTTAAAAATACCGTCGCTTTTTAGGGCGAGTGGAATATTTAAACGGCTAAATTACTGCATTATAAACGATTTTAGCTGTGCTCTGACATCATTAAACTTCCTAAAGCACAGTCATAACAGCTCGTATATAGCTGCACAGTGTCATTAACTCATACGACACGGAGTCATTAACTGTCACATGACACACCAGCAGATGCTGTTGTAAAAAGTCATGACATCGTTTACAGCCGAGGTAGGTACCTACTACGAAGCGTTTTTAATAAACAGTTTTTTTTTCAGTTCGTGTTTTTAAAGTGGTGTACGTTTAATTGCACCCTCTTCAGTCGGCTGCGCTCCTAATACGCCAAGAGACTCTCCGGATAGAATTACAACTAGGGCTTGCGACAAAAATAAGGTGTTCGATTATTCGAATTTGTTGCCTGTGATATTAGAATACTTAGGGAATAATTTCCATATAGAATCAAAATGAAAAAAAATAATTTAGATAGTTTGGGTATTAATAAAGAAAAATATACCTTAACTTTTTGGTAATGTTCTATATAAATTCTTGTAGAAAAATAATGGCAAACCCCGATTTTCAAGTTTATCTTATATTTATAGTAAACTATAAGGCGTAGAGCAATATATATTTTTTTTAATTAAAGAAGACAAAAATATCTAGAAAAATATGTTGTGACGTTGCATTAATGCTTCAGGTTAAGTAAAGAGATCTAAAAAACCTCTATTTACCATTCAGCGCCATTGCGAAATAAAAGTTTTTTTGGTTTATTTACTTAACCTGATGCATTAATGCAACGTCACAACATATTTTTCCAAATGTTTCGTTTTTCTTTAATTTAAAAAAATATAATGCCCTTTTCCTTATACTTTTTTAGAAATTTAAAATAAATGTCGAAAATTGGGGTAGGTATGCTTATTATATTTCTACAAGAATATATACAGAACATAATTAAAAAGTAGAGTTATATTTTCTTTATTAATTTCTAAATTAACTAAGTTTTTTTTTAAATAATTCGTTTTGCAGCAGTCGCCCCCCTTAATAGAATAACGAGAAACTATAAAATAAATAATAATAATAAATTAAACAATTTCTGTTAATTTGGCATGGCAATAACATAAACAGAAACAGTCTCTTTAATGAGATCAGAATTATACTGAAAAATTAGTAAAAAATAACAAACTTGGCATAACATTTAATAATAATATCGCAGCTATGAATAATTTCCATGTATACCTAATTCGGTCAAATATGTTTTTTAAATATTCGAATTATTCGAATATTCTCTTTGCAAGTCCTAATTACAACTGAAGAGGACAGAGCTTGACAGAGAGTGTTAGAATAGGTCAGGAATAATAGTCTGTACTGAGAAGCAAGCTTCGACTCGACGCTAATGATGTTTAAGACAAACAAATGATAATATAATATATAATGTTATTATTACAAGAAGACGACATGTTGTTGTTTATATTCATAATGAGCACACAAAGCTTTCCTCTATAATAACATGCTCCCCTGATATTCATATTTATATTTCCCTATTATTTGTTCGTAGATATGTTCTAAATATGAAATTGTATTATTTATGATAAAAATAATTTTAATCTCACATAGTTCAGCAATGAGGTTCACCACCCATTCTGAATATAGTGCCTTTTTAGGTGAGACGAGACTGGTGTGTGAGTATACACAGATATGTTGTGCTCCCTTTAATAAGGCAATGCACACCCGCACACCTTTCGCTGGTTACCCCACATTGTGGGATATGCGGTGATGGTATGAATGAATGAATAAAAATAATAAAACAAACAAGTAAAATTTGTATATTTTACTATATTTACTCCTCACTAACCCAAGGGGATATAATGGGGAGTTATGTTTTCGCAAAATTTAAGGCAATTTTTTTATTGCAGATTATTAACTAGTATCATGCTGAGATTGTATTCTGAAAGTTTCATCACAATGTATCTGTGTGTGTGTGTGCTTTGTGCTATGTGGTATGTACGGCGTGTTCATTTTACTATATCGATTATTGACTAAAGTACTCATTCGATTATTTTCAAATTTTGCAAATATGTATATCAAATATTCAATTAGATCCCATTAGATTTTGAAGGATATCTGAATAGTGCTTCTTAATTTTTTTAACTGTCAAATATTTCAAAGTGACCCCATGCTCAGGAAATTCAAAATTTAAAATTTTTATTTTCAAATTGATAAAAAGGCACATCACTTTTATAAAATGGCATTGAAGATTTATCAAGTTTTCATAATAAAATATTTAAATAAAAAACAATTTATAAAACTCATTTCATGAAAACGCTGAATATTTTCCATACAAAATTTGAATAATTTATAGAATGACTTGTTAGTGAGGAGTTTAACGTTGGCCACAACCCACTTGTTTTTACGTGTATATTTTTAATAATTGGCTCCTACCTGTAAATGTCATATTTACATATCTTTTTTGTCAAATATTATACGCCACACATTTCCCGGTATTTTACGGTAGGTAGGTATGATTATAAAGATTCAATTCACCAATCCCCTACAGTGAATTCTGGGAGAATTTTATTAATGCGATTTGACAAAGGAGTTTTTGATATATTTGCTAGAAATTCATCTTGAAAATGTTAATACAAATTAAATAATGATTTAAACGTGGATATGGTAAACCCAGGCGACTTCTGAGAAAAGCCTTTGTGTCGATAAATTAACTATTCAACTTCATCCAGTTGACATTTATCGAAAGCTTGGTAATTAGAGGTTTCTTAGTTGCTTGTTAATTAGTAGATATTTTTGTTTTATTTTGTATATATATAAATAGACAGATTTTGTTGAAACAGCATATTTTGGCATCTTCTTGAATGTTTTTAAAGTTTTTAATTTTTTTTTACCTACATCATAAGTTTAGCGATACAACCATTCATAAAATTCATGATATATTAAGATGTGTGTGTGTGTGTAAATTTAGATGTGTGAATGGGTGTGTGTGAGAGAGATAGATGCTTTATATATATGACGAGTGAAATGGTAGAGGACATTCTGCACACGGCCACTAGGTAGTTAGAAGTACTTGATTATATTGTAAATAGACACACATTATAATATCTAGATAATATCTAATATCTAGATGGCGTTTTATTTGGAATATGCATCTCTACACAGACTAGCAATATTATAAAGGTGCTGCCTCCCTGACCAGCCAGGATAGCCTAGGATCTAAACCGATTTTTTAAACCTAACCTACAAAAGTTTGGTAAAAATAGGTTGGTTAGGTTTGTTTGTAGTTATAATTGCGACTGGCGTGAGCCAGTTGCATTATATAATAAAAAAAAGTAACTAGAATATTAAAATAAAATAACTAAATTGGTGTTGGTCAAATAATTTTTAACCAGCTGGCTGGTCAGGGAGGCAGTACCTATAGTAAAATGTACCATGCAAACTCCTAACACATTGCAGTATACAACAATTCACTTTTTAGGTCATAGACTACACAAACATACAAAAATAGATGAGCGTATTATTGTAAATAAACTAGGATTCCCCTCGGAACAGGCCTCGCATAATGAAGTGATATAACGAGCATTAAAAAATTGTATTATAAATTTTAAAAATAAAAAAATAATATCTAATTGTTGCGAGAAATTATCATACAAGTTGGTTATGAGTCAGCATGACCTATGTATAGGTATAATATGTAGGTAGGTACACTACACAGGTAGTGTGGTTTATGTTAATTGTTCATGAATATATGAAATATAAGAGGTTCATACATAATTTATAGCTCGTCACAAATATATTATATTGATTAAGTAAATGTAGCGTTAATAACATGAGGTTCACTTTGATTGATCATCCATCATCAACTATATTTTTATCTCATCCAGTTTGTCGACGGATAATAATTATTATGTGATGTGAAAATCCACGATGAAAACACTTTGTTTTCCTTTATTTTTAAAAGAGAATATTCAAAATTCTTAAATGTTAATCATAGAATAATAATAAAACTATAGTATACTCATTCCCATGCAATACCTCGCTCAAAAAGTGAAGCCGTTTTGTTGGTCGGCTCGTGTCAATACATGTATGACTCTGCTATAATTTTGCTAGTAGTTTTGCTAACTATTCCGTAAATAATTTTGCAAGCGGTTAAATAATTCCCTATTTGGAGAACATATCACGCAGACGGCCAAATGATTACTGAATGCTCGTAGCAAAATGTTGACCAAATTAGTCAACATAAAGCAGTCTCATTTACTGCAGGCTAAAGAGTTATAATTCTATGATGTTAATATATAGCTACTATAACACACAAAATTACACCATAGATTTTCATATAATATAGGTACTAGATGTCACAGTTAGCAAATTTTGTATGAATCGAAGTGAGGATTTTTTTCCGCGGGACTTTTGACAACAAGGCGGGCACACCACATCGTTTTTCTATAGAGAACAACGACTAATGTGAATTGTTTTCGGATTTATTTGTCGAAAAAAATACTTTGTTCGCTAAGATTTAGAAAAAAATTATCTAGGAAGTGTTGAAATGTATGGAAAACTGCAATAATTATATTGCCAACCAAGACGTCAAACGCGCGATATAACATGACTAACTCATTTTACGGAGTACTCCATCTAGTATATTAAATGGAAATCTTTGAATTACTCGTATACATATATTGTTACGCGATGGATGATATATTCGATTGAATTCTATTTAAAATAAGAACTAAAGTACCCCGTTAACTGTTTAAAAAGGAAAGGAATTCGATAGAGAAGAAACAATGGATGACAGTCAATGTATTCCAATAATAATTATCCTGTATTTACGAAAACACAGCCAGGATTAGGTCACAGCATAAGACTCTGCTAATACAAAAAGGTATTTTCATGGCTAGGACATTTATATGTATTACGATGTACCTTCTCTTTAAGTTGTATATTATGTTATAGGAATAGGTAATATATCTGTATAATGGAGCATGCATAGCGTTAACTTGTATATTGTTACTATTTTTATTTTGTCTACCGATTATTTTGTTTTTATCAATTGATACTATATATATTTTTTTTTTATTTATTAACAAAAAAACAATACAATGTTCACATATAAATCATAATTTAAAAAGGTATACAATTTCCATCATATAATTCATAATAACCCTCTTTAATTGAGATAAAATCTTGTGTTAAAAGAAGGGAGTATCTATTTAATATTGTTACATTTACCAAAACATTGTACATCTACTAAAAAATATGAAGCTACACAAAATAAGAATGAAATAACAAAAAATAAATAAATAAATCAGTACAATTTTTTAATTTTATTTTTAAATATACTATAATTTTTTTCGAGTCTAAGACTCAAAGGGAGTTCATTAAACCACTTAGTATCTTTATACTTATAGAAATGTTGTGAGGCAGTTGTACGTAAAAGAGGAATGGTAATACATCCTTGTGAATTTATTCTGCTGCTTAAAGAAAATGACAATTGGTTTGAATTTGTAAGAATATCTTTATGAATTTGGAACAATGAGATTTTTTTGTAGATATTTTCAACAGTTGAAACTTTAAATTCTTGAAATAAATTAATAGTTGGATAATCAAATCTCTTTTTTAATATAATTTTAATAATGATTCTTTGAAAAACTTCTAAAGGCACTAAGTGGTTTTAAAAGCTCCCCCCCAACATATAATGCCATATTGTAAGATGGATTGAAATAATGAAAAATATATTGTTTTAAGCAAGTTTGTTTGAAGTATATTTCTTAGTCTCAGAAAAATAAAAATTAGCTTTTTAAGGCGTTCAAAAGTAGTAGTTATATGTAATTTCCATTTCATACTGCTTTCAATAATAATGCCTAGGTATCGGATGTTATTTTTAGTGGATAATTTAATACACGCTGAGTTACAAGACATGGAGTTGTTGAAACAGAAATTGTCAATATGAATTTTAATATTAAGGTCTTCTGGGATGTATTTATCATTTAGTGCAAATGGGATAATACACGTTTTATCTGTATTCAATGAAAGTACATTACAATCGAACCAAGACTTCAAAACACTTATATCTGATTCAGCTGAGGCAATTAATTCCTTCTAGGTGTTATCTTTCAGTATAATGGCAGTGTCATCAGCATAAGAAATTATTTTACCAGATATTGGCAGATTGAATATATCATTCACATAAATTATAAATAAAAGTGGACCAAGTACAGTACCTTGAGGTATACCAAAGTTTGCGTTTTTGAAATCACTTAATGTATTGTTGAGTTTGACATATGTTTATTAATTGACTTATATTTCTATATTTTTATCTGTTTATGATTATAACCATGTTCGATGCAGTTTTCCGCCATCACAGAGTATTCAAGAAGACACCTGAATGCTCTAAGAGTCTAATTAATTTATTCTGGTATCTAGGTCCATTTCACATTGACAAATATACTATAGCATTACTGTTATTACAGTTTATTCGATAAATATCATTCTTATGCATCTCCTCCTTCATATATTTACAGTTTAGTTTATTTAAATAATAATTTATATGAAAAGCAGTTTTGATTGTATTTTTTGTGATATCACCAATCGCACACTCGCTTAGAAACACTCCCCCCACCCCTGCCTCAAACTTACTTACTTCACGAATCCGAGTACTTCACCACTAGGCCTTCCCACTCCAGAATACAGCAACCACAACGGCATTGTCATTAACCATCTTCAAGTCCTCTGTGTCGCATCTCACTGGCATATCTTGACAGATGAGGAGGTGCGACCATGTACCTCAAACTATGTACCTGCATTCATTCGTATCATCACTTAACCTAACAAAAAGAAGCATCACACATGCGCGTTTACCCGCACACCAGTCTCGCCTCACCTGAAGAAGGCACTACATTCAGAATGGGTGATGCTGAACTATGAGATTTATTTTATTTATTTAATATTGGTTCTCAGGCAACTAACAGTTACTATGTCAAATATTAATTCAACACGCACCTAATAACAAGTTGCCACATTCTGGAGACTTGCGATTTTGATTTTCTCACAGATCCAGACTGAAAACACAATTAAAAGCTGTGTCTACACAGGGAATCAAACCCGAGACCTTTGGATCAGCAGTTAGATACCCAACCAACTGAACCACGAAGGCCGAGATGTTATATTCCTGTTGCATTATTGATTACCGGTTCCTTACGGCAGGGTACACTTAAAAAATATGATTATAGAAAAAAATATATATATCGATATGATACTTCTAAGATGTAGGTATCTATCTTAAATCTCGACATTAGAATATATTTCGTAATGGATGACTGCCATATTGTATGTAAATATTTGTGAATCCATTGGAGTGGCATATTGTAACATTCCCACTATACTAGATCTTAGTAAACATTATGTCTCAATTTACCGGGAAGAGATTGTTAATGAAAATGTTTTGTACCTACTATACACAAATTATATATTTTCAATCATTCACCAATATGTTCTCCTGATACAATATAAAATCAAATGCCTTCTTAAGAATTAAAAGTTCTCAGAAGCCAATTTTTAATTCAAAAATCAGAGATCATGGTGCGATGGGGCAGGAAGCGATACTAAAGAGACCATTTGGTTCAAATAAATATGGCCAGAATACCCAAAATGGTTGCCCATAAAAAACTGGAACTCGTGTCCTAAAAACACCGCTCTAAAGATACTATAGGTGAATAGATTATAGGAGACTATGTAGATAGAATGGATATGGCCAGAATACGCTACATCTTCTTCTTTTTCTCAGCCATCTCTCCACTGCTGTATGTAGGCCTCATTCAACTTTTCCACCCTTCTCTATCCTGGGCGTCCCTGTACCACTTTTTGCCGCGACTGTAACTATATCGTCAGCCTATATTTTTTGGGGTGGGCTCTACTCCTCGTTTGTCTTCCATTCAAGGTCTCCATTGTAGGATACGTGGTGCCCATCTGTCAACTTCCTGTCTTGCTACGTGACCTGCTCACTGCCATTTGAGACTTGCAATGTGGTCTCTAATGTTAAGAAGCTTGGTTACCCATATGGTAGCCAATATTTTTTTTTTTCAAAAATAATGAGTATAATGTTGAAACAAGTACAATTTGGTCGAAAAGAAATCGGTCGTGGCCGGATTCGACCTCGCGACCAATTACTGGATTATAATGGGACTCCCAAAAAGACCGCTCTAAAGAGACCATGTGGATATTTCGCTTCTTCCACCATCACCCGCTCTGCATATGGGGACTGTAAATGGCCCCTCCACAGAACGCTGAATGAGCGACAAAAAAATACATAGCACGAAAGGTAACTCGTGGAGCCCTCTAGATTAGCAATATCAACACTATAGTGCAAACAGAACAATCGACGAATGTGACTAGACGATTCACACTCATGGACTTTCATCGACTTCAGATCTTTTTGAAGATCTTTAGTAAAGCATTAAATGTGTGACTAAGATCACCATAAAAAAATAAACTTTAAAATTGTTCTTCGAGATCACAAAATCCGCATGACCGATGGGACCTTGAAGAGGCCCACGGACAGCAACGAGGAGCTCCGACCTATAAGAGGACACCATTGGGTGGCAACAATCCCACAGGATATGTTCCGAATATTGGTCCAGGTATTGACAAAACTGACATGAGGCAGAGGAGGCAATTTAAAATCGGTGAAGAACCATGTGGATATAATGAATATGGCAAGAATACACAACATAGTTGCCCATAATATACCGCCGTGGCAAAGTTGATAAGCCGTTTGGCTTTTATGCAAGCTTCCTGGGTTCGATTATTATAATGTACTGGGACTCGTGTTCCAATAAGACCGCTCTTAAGAGACTGTGTGGATAGATTGGATATGGCCAGAATACCCAACATGGTTGTCCATAGTACAATTGGACTCTATGTCCCAAAAAGACCGCTCAAAAAGTGGAAGGATAGCTGGTGATGACTCAATCGTTTTAGAGGACATACATGCTTATTTCATCAAGAAAATTCGATTCTGCGAGTCATTTATTGATTTCTCTATTTTCTATGCGCATAAAGGTAGAGAAAAACGAACGCCACACCTTTGCATACATTCATCACCTCACTCACTTTTTTACTCCGTCTCTTGCTCATCTGATATTTAAATTTCTTCGATTCTGTGTGCTACTTAAACTTTTATTCTATGCTTACATTATTCGTGAAGGTGAGTTTTTTTTTCCTATATTTCCATGAAATAAATAAGCTTGTTTTCTTTATTTGTATTCACAGTGGAGTTTACACCTCTTTAATATATATTATTCCCAAAAATTTCTCCTGTTTTTTTGCTGTGGTGAGTTAGTGGGTTTGCAGAGTGAGTCCTAAAAACGGAAAAGTCCTACGAAAGGACTCATTACGGTTTAACATCGGGGAGTGTGGACGTGATCCAATGGAATTTTTACGAAGGACTACCGTAAAAAAGAAAAAAAAGAATAGCTATGAAAAACAAAATACCTGGAAAGGTAGACAGTGAAATACATGACACTATTTCTGAAATTGGTAAATGAATTGTTTACAACTGTATATCTTTTAGAAATATTCTTCATTGACTTCTTGGTTTTAATAAAAAAGGCACTGTGCACGAATATCAAAATACGTTAGTCAACTCCAAATACAATATTGGGACTAGTATTATGAGCATTTGTTAAATGACTTGTCACAAAAAAATTGTGATACCCTAGTCATATTTATGTTTTGTATTAGGATTTTCATTTTTTATGTCTATTAAATCACTTGTCACAAAAAAAATGTGATACCCTATAACTTGTGATATTTATGATTAGTAATAGGATTTCACATTTTTTTGTGTCAAGTTGACTTGTTGATACCCTATAACTAGTCATATTTATGTTTAGTAATAGGATTTTACATTATTTGTATCAAGTTGACTTGTCAAAAAAATTGTGATACCCTATAACCAGTCATAATATTTATGTTTGTAAGTGTGAGTGGTCCTATTAAGTGGAATTCAATGCCTATAGATGTCCGCTGTGCTCAAAGCAAGACCTCGACCTCTTGTTCAATTCCAATCGAATTTGTATATAGTTTTGGTCAGACGTTCATACTTTCCAAAACATCTCAGCGTGCTCACTTTCATTATTTTATTTTATTTTATTTTATTTTACCAAGGACATCACACAGTACATGCATACAATTATTGAAATGCAATAAATAAAAATACAAAAATAACATGTACCTCTTACGTACTTTACCTAATATCAAAATAATACAACAAAAAAGTGTGAATTAGTGTGGTGCGCGCATGAGAGAAGAGTAATACATGTGTGAGTGAAAGAGATATCTAGAAAGAGTGTGGGTGTGTATGTGTGTGTGTGAGAGAGGGTGTGCATGTGTGTGTAGACGAACATATATTGACAGATTCATGATTTGGGAATAAAAAAAAAATATAGCTGAGGGTGGTTGGGAAAAATAAAATTAATCAGTACCTAATTGTTATAATGTCACGATGTTAGATATAAGTTTATTTTTTAATGTTATATGTGAATCGAAAAATATGTCTAAGTCGGCATTATATTAATTTCATCTTTATTTATATTACATTCTTTCTTTATTTCCTCATTTATTTTCCTGTCATACATGGTCCTATTAAAAGTACTGTAATACTTCAATTCACGTAATTTTAATCACACACAATCATTTTTTTTTCATTGAATATTTAAAAATTCCAATTCAGTCTGTAAGTTCCAGTTAGGTACACAAGTGGAAATATAAACGCATTTTATGATAATTAACGGTCCGCGATACACAGTTGAAGTATACCTGCATGCCATACATAAGTAGTCCGAGAGCTTTGAGTGCCGTAATAAAACTGTAAGAGCACGTCCAGCGGTGTCAAACCGTAGGGCCGCTCGCATAGAATATTGATACTCCGACCCATAAAACACTCTTGGCAGATTCAAAGAACATTAAACTCGCAAAACTTTTCCGCCATTAGGTAGACAGGGCCCCCTACAGCAGCTATGGACATATTATGCACAAACACAACACATTTTTTTATAGTTGTACATACTCGACAACCGAGGCAAAATGGTCAGTCGTTTCACTTGTGTGCTAATATCTTGGACGCATAACTCAAAACAAAAATACGTTCAGCAATAAACTCAACCTGACTTTTAATAATCGACAGATCAATTCGACAAGATTGAAATGGAATTCAACACACGCAAATATCAAGCTTTAATCGGGAATAATGCTTCCATCCAAATAGGTAGGTACTGGAATTTTAATAACAAAGGAGTAGGCACTTAGGGATCCCAATTAGGAATTTCAATTGGGATTGAAGAATCCTGCATCCAACATCAGCTTTGTTTTTAACTTTTATTTTATTTATTTATTTAAGTTTAAGTATAAGAAAGCTGCTTCACTAGAATAAATCTGTTGTAAAAAATGTACAGGTAGCTGAAGCAGCTACCTGAACATTTTTTAATTAATTACATTTATTAACAGCAATTTTATCGATAAATACACATATTCGGAACAGCAGTAAAAATTATATTATTTCAAGAAATATAATTATTTTTGCATAAGCATTTTCTCAATTGAATTGAAAAATAACCCAATAAATAAGGCATAATTGGTGAACAAGCGCATAAAGTGATCACGTAAACCAGCCGATCACAGGTCGTAAGCCCTGTAGGAGCCTTGATTTCCCGGATCTCCTATAATATTGACACTTCGTCTCATTTGAGATGTTAAAATTTGTCATAAAAATAAATAATTGTTTCATTAATGTTGATATTTTAAATCAAATTGATAGTTGTTCTACATAATATACTCTTTTGACAGGACGACCGTTTGGGCTGACAAGGCCCTTATCAACTGATGAATATAGAATTTTGTTTTTTTTTCTTATATTCTAAAATTCGGTTTACTTTTACAACTATACTTTTTATACTTTTACTTTTAAATACATTACTTTTAAACTTGTTTATATACTTTTTTTTTGTTAAAAATTTCGACATTTTTAAAATGTAATAAATAATACATACATGTTAGAATACTATAATTGGCATTATAAAAAATATCATTATATTTTTGATTTAATTATTTGGTTGCTGTTGTATTCTTTTAAATAAAACTACATAAATAATATTTCTTCTTCTTCTGGTATCCTGTCAGGAACCCCCAACGTTGGCGATCACTCTGGCGAATCCCTCTCTGTCCTGTACTATCCGGAATACCTGTTATACAGTTCGGAAGCCCTTCCATTCCCTGATATTACGCAGACATCTGTTTCCTTCCAGTCCCTCGGCGACCATCAATCTTGACCTCCAGTATTAATTGGAGCAACTGGTATTTTTCTCCCCTCATTAAATGCCCCAGATATGCGATCTTGCGGACCTTTATTGTAGACAGGAGTTGCCTAGTTGTCCTGGCTAGACTTAAGACTTCTGAATTTGTAACCAGATCTATCCAGGGATTTTGTTCATTCTGCGATGCAACTACATCTCAAAAGCTTCCAACCTATTCATGGTATTAAGCTTCAACGTTCAAGTCTCACAGCCATATAAAAACACACGACTTCTGTTAAATTATATTTAACAAATGTGAAAAATCATAAACATTGAAATATAGGTGATGTCAGAAAATTACGGCAGTAAAAAAATGATTTAGATTTTTCCTGACGATGGCCCTGATTTGATGTTGAAGTATGGTGACCTGCTTACTATTGGCTGCGAGGAGAGAGAAAGCTTTACGACTAGTCCTGGATTTAACACGCAAATTTTACTGTCTACCAAGTCGAATATTATTATTTCCCGGTAATCGTAAAGACCATAAACATTCCTCGTTGGCCGTCACCACCCTTTATACTCCGTTAATGGTCCAAATTACCGCATCTTCTTCAGCATTCTCAAAACCTCCCGAGGAAATAATAAGGGCTTATTAATTTCTGAACATCGAGTTTTAGGTGAGCCATCTCTGACGCAATAAAATGTGCCCAAAGATCTGGAATTGCTCCAATAAAGATGGGTGGCTTTTCTTCTTTGTACTCCAACATTGAAAAATTATATAACCTCACTTTTGATTGTTTTTTTAAACCAATTTTCGCCCTTTAAATACATAGTAGCGAAATAAATCAAATTATGAAAAAGAGTTTGTCAGTATTATTAAAATAATTCAATTTACATTTATAAATGTAATATAAAAGAGCTTGGAATATGTTTTGTTCAATTCATCGTCACATATTTTCGTAATAAATGACTTATTCTGACGATGTTCCTCGCAAGAAATACGTCTTTAATCACAATATTCTGACGAATGTTTCAATAAATAAAGATACCTACTTTCTAATTATTAGGTTAACCTTATATTTAGTGAATACTTTCCTGATTAGGTTATGCTTGTTAATCTTCTTCTTATTCTTCTTCTTTATCCTCGCCATGTCCCGTTACACGGGGTCGGCTTTCCTAACCATGCAGCACCAATAGTTTCTCTGCTGCGTATCTTCCTTTTTTGATCCAGTTTCTTCATGATGTCCCTTTGGACATTCGTCAGCCAGGTGGTTTGGGGCCTTCCCCTCCCCCTCCTCTCAGTAGCCATTCTAGATTAATAATAATCAAATAATGATCACTTCCTTGCACCCTACGCAAGTGGCAAGTTAATGGCCGTATGGCAATTTCTTCCAACTAACCAGTGTTTCCAGCCCAGAGAAGCAATATTTGCATGAGAAATAAATTTAAATAAATTTCTCCCCTGCTGGGAATCGAACCCGGGACGTCCGCATAGAAACCGAATAGCTTACCAACTAGATTAACTAAATAATCTTGCCTATTGGTTATTAGGTAAGGTTAGGTTAGTTTGGAATAAATTATCAATTCTGACGATGTACCTTGCAAGAAACGCATCTTTATTCACAATATTCTGACAAATACTTCAAGAAATAAAGATACCTACGTTCTAATTCTTAGGTTTACCTAGATTATATTAATACTTCCTTGATAAGTTATGCTAGATTTTATTGCCTATTGGTTCGGTTAGGAAAGGTTAGGTTAGGTTGGAATTAATGACCAATTCTGACGATGTGCCTCGCAAGAAACGCATTTTAAATCACAATATTCTGACGAATACTTCAATAAATATAGATACCTACTTTCTAATTATTAGGTTCACCTAGATTACATTAATACTTTCCTGATTAGGTTATGCAAGATTATATTGCCTATTGGTTAGGTTAGGTTCGCTAATGAAAAGAACGATAAGGTAAAGTCTTCTTCAAAAATTATTTTTAATGATTTGTCCGCAAAGTATTACCTTTCAAAAATCGCAAATGTAATTCTGTCTCTTTTCTTTAAACAGCTATTACTTCGTAACAAAATATGATCCCACCTACATTTGTCGTGTTTCATTTAACTACTCTGTGTTTTCTTGATCAAATAACAACTAGCAGTGAACTGGTACTTCCTCAAAACTCTTTTCTCTTACTAGATAACTCTTCTAATATTATTTCTTGTCATACCTTTTGTTTTTCTTTCTTTCTGCCTCTTTGAGTTTATCTTCATTGTTAGAAACTTTCTCTTCTTGTCTACTTCGTTGGATTGTATGATCGTTTAACGTATACATGAGGAAAGGATCATGAACAATTGTTATGTCAAAAATTGACATAACAAAGCAGTTAATTATTTAAAAAAACGAGTCGGTTGTGACCAAACACTTCACTTACAAGTCATTCTATAAAGTATTCAAAATTTTTACGGAAAATATTCAACATTTTCATGAAATGAGCTTATTTCATTATTTTTTATGAAAACTTGATAATTCATCAATGCCATTTTATAAAAGTGATGTGCTTTTTACCAATTTGAAAATAACAAAATCATATTCTAAGTTTCCTGACTTGGGGTCATATTGAAATATTTGATAGTTAATAGTTACATTACCCATGATATTTAGTTAGACTATAGTCCGTGTGTTCCATGGTCGTAATTTGAACTAATATAAAATAATTATATGTGAAGTTTTGTGGTGAGTTCTTGTTGTTTAGTTGTTTGATTAAGTTGTTTACTGGTTTCAGAATAATCTCATGCTTCTTCAGCTGTCATGTCCTTATCTCGAGCTGTCATATTTTTTATCTTTAATTCCTTTTCTCGTACTATCTACCTCGAGACTGTTTTTGTTTACATCTCACATTTCCAATGGATGAAATGAATAATTTCTCCGTTTATCTTGAAGACCCTCTTCTTTTCAACGATTATTTTATTTATACAAATAAGTGGGTTACACAACACTTTTTTACTCCAAAATTTGACAATATTTTTTTTTTATTACATATACCAAAAATTTACATAATTTTATATAAGCAACATAACAAATTAATTGGTTTGGATTGGACCACCTCACCAAGCCAGGCCTGTTCCGAGGTGGTAGTCTAGTTACATAATATTAATTACTAAGTCATTGTAAGCTGTTATATAGAATGATTATGTAGCCCATGGTCCACTTATTGAGTCCTATGTTAATAGTTTTGTTGTGTATGTTGTTATGAATTGAGAATTTGCTAACAATAGTTGATCCCTTTGTTATATAACCATGTTTGTATTGTATGTATGTTGTTATGAATTGAGAATTTGCTGACAATAGTTGATCCCTTTGTTATATAACCATGTTTGTATTGTATGTATGTTGTTATGAATTGAGAATTTGCTGACAATAGTTGATCCCTTTGTTATATAACCATGTTTGTATTGTATGTATGTTGTTATGAATTGAGAATTTGCTGACAATAGTTGATCCCTTTGTTATATAACCATGTTTGTATTGTATGTATGTTGTTATGAATTGAGAATTTGCTGACAATAGTTGATCCCTTTGTTATATAACCATGTTTGTATTGTATGTATGTTGTTATGAATTGAGAATTTGCTGACAATAGTTGATCCCTTTGTTATATAACCATGTTTGTATTGTATGTATGTTGTTATGAATTGAGAATTTGCTGACAATAGTTGATCCCTTTGTTATATAACCATGTTTGTATTGTATGTATGTTGTTATGAATTGAGAATTTGCTGACAATAGTTGATCCCTTTGTTATATAACCATATTTGTATTGTATGTATGTTGTTATGAATTGAGAATTTTCTGACGATAGTTGATCCCTTTGTTATATAACCATGTTTGTATTGTATGTATGTTGTTATGAATTGAGAATTTGCTGACAATAGTTGATCCCTTTGTTATATAACCATGTTTGTATTGTATGTATGTTGTTATGAATTGAGAATTTGCTGACAGTAGTTGATCCCTTTGTTATATAACCATGTTTGTATTGTATGTATGTTGTTATGAATTGAGAATTTGCTGACAATAGTTGATCCCTTTGTTATATAACCATGTTTGTATTGTATGTATGTTGTTATGAATTGAGAATTTGCTGACAATAGTTGATCCCTTTGTTATATAACCATGTTTGTATTGTATGTATGTTGTTATGAATTGAGAATTTGCTGACAATAGTTGATCCCTTTGTTATATAACCATGTTTGTATTGTATGTATGTTGTTATGAATTGAGAATTTGCTGACAATAGTTGATCCCTTTGTTATATAACCATGTTTGTATTGTATGTATGTTGTTATGAATTGAGAATTTGCTGACAGTAGTTGATCCCTTTGTTATATAACCATGTTTGTATTGTATGTATGTTGTTATGAATTGAGAATTTGCTGACAATAGTTGATCCCTTTGTTATATAACCATGTTTGTATTGTATGTATGTTGTTATGAATTGAGAATTTGCTGACAATAGTTGATCCCTTTGTTATATAACCATGTTTGTATTGTATGTATGTTGTTATGAATTGAGAATTTGCTGACAATAGTTGATCCCTTTGTTATATAACCATGTTTGTATTGTATGTATGTTGTTATGAATTGAGAATTTGCTGACAATAGTTGATCCCTTTGTTATATAACCATGTTTGTATTGTATGTATGTTGTTATGAATTGAGAATTTGCTGACAGTAGTTGATCCCTTTGTTATATAACCATGTTTGTATTGTATGTATGTTGTTATGAATTGAGAATTTGCTGACAATAGTTGATCCCTTTGTTATATAACCATGTTTGTATTGTATGTATGTTGTTATGAATTGAGAATTTGCTGACAGTAGTTGATCCCTTTGTTATATAACCATGTTTGTATTGTATGTATGTTGTTATGAATTGAGAATTTGCTGACAATAGTTGATCCCTTTGTTATATAACCATGTTTGTATTGTATGTATGTTGTTATGAATTGAGAATTTGCTGACAATAGTTGATCCCTTTGTTATATAACCATGTTTGTATTGTATGTATGTTGTTATGAATTGAGAATTTGCTGACAATAGTTGATCCCTTTGTTATATAACCATGTTTGTATTGTATGTATGTTGTTATGAATTGAGAATTTGCTGTCAATAGTTGATCCCTTTGTTATATAACCATGTTTGTATTGTATGTATGTTGTTATGAATTGAGAATTTGCTGACAATAGTTGATCCCTTTGTTATATAACCATGTTTGTATTGTATGTATGTTGTTATGAATTGAGAATTTGCTGACAATAGTTGATCCCTTTGTTATATAACCATGTTTGTATTGTATGTATGTTGTTATGAATTGAGAATTTGCTGACAATAGTTGATCCCTTTGTTATATAACCATGTTTGTATTGTATGTATGTTGTTATGAATTGAGAATTTGCTGACAATAGTTGATCCCTTTGTTATATAACCATGTTTGTATTGTATGTATGTTGTTATGAATTGAGAATTTGCTGACAATAGTTGATCCCTTTGTTATATAACCATGTTTGTATTGTATGTATGTTGTTATGAATTGAGAATTTGCTGACAATAGTTGATCCCTTTGTTATATAACCATGTTTGTATTGTATGTATGTTGTTATGAATTGAGAATTTGCTGACAGTAGTTGATCCCTTTGTTATATAACCATGTTTGTATTGTATGTATGTTGTTATGAATTGAGAATTTGCTGACAATAGTTGATCCCTTTGTTATATAACCATGTTTGTATTGTATGTATGTTGTTATGAATTGAGAATTTGCTGACAATAGTTGATCCCTTTGTTATATAACCATGTTTGTATTGTATGTATGTTGTTATGAATTGAGAATTTGCTGACAATAGTTGATCCCTTTGTTATATAACCATGTTTGTATTGTATGTATGTTGTTATGAATTGAGAATTTGCTGACAATAGTTGATCCCTTTGTTATATAACCATGTTTGTATTGTATGTATGTTGTTATGAATTGAGAATTTGCTGACAATAGTTGATCCCTTTGTTATATAACCATGTTTGTATTGTATGTTTAAGTCTTGAATATTAAATGTATGTCCTTTATATCTTTTGCAACTAAATTTAGGATCTTTGGAGCCAAGTATTGATAATGTCTTTGTCCGTATGTAGTGTTTGTCTTCGGAGTGATTAGTAGATGTCTGTGTCTTGTATCGTGAGAATGTTGAGCAGTGATATGGTTTTTCTTATCATTTTTAAAGTGAAAAAGAATTTGTTTAATATAGAGTTGTGCTGTAGTTAGTACGTTAAAGTCTTTAAATAGTTGAATGGTCGGGAAATGGAAAGGTTTTTCCAACTGTCGATTCGTTCATGAGATTTCAATTCTCTTAATGAATCGACATTATTAAGCCAAGATGCGTGTACGAAGGAAAATTTTGAATGGTGTAGTGGACTTTTGGACTGCAAGCTAATAACACCAACTAGAGGCCTCGCAGCATATATGTTCCCATACATGGATTTACTCAGAATTCGGAGTAGAACATTTTATGTGAGTTTTGTGTGTGTATGTGTGTGTGTCTGTGTGTCTGTCTGTGTGTCCGTCCCCCCCTTATAACTTTTGATCCGCTCAATTCACAGAGCCCAAATTTTTAGAATATATAAACAGTTATAGGCCTACAAAACTTTTATACTCAGAATTGTGAATTTTTGTTTCAGTCAAGGGTTATCAACTTTTGAAATTTTGATTTATTTTTCCATATATCTCAGAAACCGTAAAAGATAGAACGCTGAAAATTGGTATAAACATAGACAAATACAAAATCTCAAATCAGTTTTTTTTTTAAATTCTAGTGTTTCTCAAACATTTTTCATTAAGAAAAATATTTTTATATGATAAATTTATGAGTTTAACTGCCTATATTTCCAATTTTTTTTAAATATCGAAAAAAGCCGAAAGACCCCAACTATAAAATTAAATTTTCTATAACTAGTTGCATGTAACACATGAGATCCAACTGTCGATAGCGATAGTATGTATAGTTGAAGAATATGTACCAAACTATAAACCCATAGATACAAATTATTGAATATTTTCAGATATTTTGTTTTCTATACAACATATGTAGGTATGTATGTCAAGATAGGATAGTATGGAGGAAGATCCTTTTTCCTACCCAGAATATGCAAATAGCATGATGGTATGTATGTATGTTTGGAGATGAAGTATCAAACTATTAAGTCTTCTTACATATTGTGTATAGGCGACTGCCATACAAAATGTATGAAGCGATGTCGTCACTAAATTCAATTTTTAAAAAAATTGTTAAAAAATAATTGAGATCTTCTACTACAATGTTAATATTTTTTATAGAAAATTAAATTATCTAGTTGGGGTGTTTCGGCTTTTTTCGATAATTGTAAAAGTTTTGGAAATATAGGCAGTTAAACTCATAAATTTATAATAAAAAAAATATTTTTCTTAATAAAAAATGTTTGAGAAACCCTGGAATTTTTTTGAAAAAACTAATTTGAGATTTTGTATTTGTCTATGTTTGTACCAATTTTCAGCGTTCTACCGTTTATGGTTTCTGAGATATATGGAAAAATAAAATAAAAATTCAAAAGTTGATAACCCCTGACTGAAACAAAAATTCAAAATTCCGAGTATAAAAGTTTTGTAGGCCTGTAACTGTTTATATATTCTGAAATTTTAGGCTCTGTAAATTGAGCGGATCAAAAGTTATAAGGGGGGGACGGACACACAGACACACACACACACAGACACACGAAATGTTCTACTCCGAATTCTGAGTAAATCCGTGTATGGAACATATATGCTGCGAAGCCTCTAAGTTGGTGTTTTTTGACTTCAAAGTTGGAAAATCCATGAAAAAAGTAGACCTCTCCATACAATTCTCGCGTATTCTGGCTTGATACATTGTCGATATGTTAAGAGAACAAAGTTCTCCTGAACAAATCGACAGTTGGATTAATGCATGTAACACATGAGATCCAACTGTCGATAGCGATAGTATGTATAGTTGAAGAATATGTACCAAACTATAAACCCATAGATACAAATTATTGAATATTTTCAGATATTTTGTTTTCTATACAACATATGTAGGTATGTATGTCAAGATAGGATAGTATGGAAGAAGATCCTTTTTCCTACCCAGAATATGCAAATTGCATGATGGTATGTATGTATGTTTGGAGATGAAGTAAAGTCTTCTTACATATTGTGTATAGGCGACTGCCATACAAAATGTATGAAGCGATGTCGTCACTAAATTCAATTTTTAAAAAAATTGTTAAAAAAAAATTGAGATCTTCTTCTACAATGTTAATATTTTTTATAGAAAATTAAATTATCTAGTTGGGGTGTTTCGGCTTTTTTCGATAATTGTAAAAGTTTTGGAAATATAGGCAGTTAAACTCATAAATTTATCATAAAAAAAATATTTTTCTTAATAAAAAATGTTTGAGAAACCCTGGAATTTTTTTGAAAAAACTAATTTGAGATTTTGTATTTGTCTATGTTTGTACCAATTTTCAGCGTTCTACCGTTTATGGTTTCTGAGATATATGGAAAAATAAAATAAAAATTCAAAAGTTGATAACCCCTGACTGAAACAAAAATTCAAAATTCCGAGTATAAAAGTTTTGTAGGCCTGTAACTGTTTATATATTCTGAAATTTTAGGCTCTGTAAATTGAGCGGATCAAAAGTTATAAGGGGGGGACGGACACACAGACACACACACACACAGACACACAGACACACGAAATGTTCTACTCCGAATTCTGAGTAAATCCGTGTATGGAACATATATGCTGCGAAGCCTCTAAGTTGGTGTTTTTTGACTTCAAAGTTGGAAAATCCATGAAAAAAGTAGACCTCTCCATACAATTCTCGCGTATTCTGGCTTGATACATTGTCGATATGTTAAGAGAACAAAGTTCTCCTGAACAAATCGACAGTTGGATAAATATTAACATTGTATTAGCACATCTCAAATTTTTTTTAACAATTTTTATATAAATTGAATTTAGTGACGACATTGCTTCATACAATTTGTATGGAAGTAGCCTACTCACAATATCTAAGAAGACTTAATAATTTGATACTAATCTCCAAACATACATACATACATACCATCATGCTATTTTCACATTCTGGGTAGGATCAAAGGACTGACCTCCATACTATCCTATCTTGACATACATACCTAGGTACATGTGTTGTATAGAAAACCATATATCTTAAAATATTAAATAATTTGTATTTATGGGTTTATAGTTTGGTACTTATTCTTCAACTGTACATACTATCACTATCGACAGTTGGATCTCATGTGTTACATGCAACTAGTTAATAATCACTTTAATGAGAGCATGAGAGCATATCTGAACTTCACAAGAAAATTCACGGTCTAGCTACGACCACCTCTACCCGCTCCGCATATGGGGACTGAAAACGGCCCCATGACAAAGAATGCATGGCACGAAGAGTAGCTCTAGAAGCTCCTATAGACTCGTGGTCTCAGCACAATAGTGCAAAAAATGACATGAAAATCGTGAAAATAATATTCACAGACATAGTATGGTAAAACTCGCAGTATGTGCTTTTGACGTGATACCCATTGAGAAATTTACACAAGAAATTTATCTTATTATATATATTTTATTTATTTATAATATATACTTAACGTAGTTTACACCACTTAACTATGAGTACTAACTTCTACCGGTTTCAAAAACTTTAAATGTTTTCTTCGTCAGGAAGACTTACGTACTAAAAATTAAAAATAAAATATAGACTGTTGTTAGGTTTAAAGTTGTGGGAGGAGTCAATTTTAGAAAGTAGTGGGGCGGAACGGTAAACATAAGTGACACTGGGTGGTTCAAAAATTTTTTGTTAGTTATAAAAATATTTTCGATTTTATTAATTAATCGGGAATGTATTTAGAATCGGGTTGTTTGGGAAGTTTAATTGGTTATTTATTATACTTTGTTTATTATTAACACTTTTTCTTATTTCTAAAATTTCTAGATCTGCTAATTTTAAATTTGAGTAACCTGTATGCATAATCTGTAATCCCGTTTCTATATCAAAACGATGGTTAAATTCTATGAGATGTTCAGCGAATTCCGAAAAATTATTATTATTCAAGCAACGTAAGTGTTCTTTGACTCTGGTTTGAACGTTTCTATTAGTTTTGCCTATATAAAAATTATTACAATCTTTACATGATAATTTATAAACTCCCGACTTATCTAATTTGTTGACTTTATCTTTATTGTTTAAAATAACATTTTTTAGTCTATTGTTAGTGTAGAAAGCTGGTGAGATTGTGTCAGGGATGTTCTTTTTAATTGATTTTGCTATGTTATTATTAATATATAAGATTTTCCGCCATTGTTTTTTGTCACTATCAATAATTTTTATATATAAGAATCTGTCTGTATATTGTTGTTTTAGTTTTTTGTTTAAAATTCTATTGACTATTTCATCATTATAACCATTGTTAGTGGCAATTTGTTTTATTGTGTTTAATTCCTTTAAATAATTATTTTTTGACAAGGGAATTTTTAATAATCTATTGATCATGGAATGAAACGCGGCCATTTTTTGTGACACGGGGTGGTTAGATGAATTGTGAATTATCAAATCTGTATATGTGTCTTTTCGATAGATTTTATAATCCAATTTATTATTGTTAACGGAAATAGACAAATCCAGGAAATTTATACTTGAGTCCTTACCAACCTCTAAAGTAAACTTGATATTTTTATGTAATTTATTTAAAAAAATAAGAAAAATGTTTAACTGTCTTTGCGTGCCTAACCAAATACAAAATATGTCATCCACATACCTTTTCCAACAAAAAATATATTTAAGTAATAAATTTTTGCTATTAAAAATTTTCTTTTCTATAAAGTTCATAAATATATCCGCTATTAAAGGACTTGTGCTAGAACCCATTGCTAATCCATCTTTTTGTTTATGTACGATATTATCAAACTGGAAGAAATTTTGATTTAAAATAAGATTAAATAGGGTATTTAAGTCAGAAGCTAAATCTTTATCAAAGTTAGAAGTTAGTACTCATAGTTAAGTGGTGTAAACTACGTTAAGTATATATTATAAATAATTTATAATGTCGCCACAAAGTTATTTTCCTAACATTAACGATATAAGTGTAGCGAGTACGGCTAAAAAAGGAAAATTGTATAAAAAGTTAATTATTAAATATAGACTTCTTTGTTTAAATATATATTTTCTTCTAGAGTGTTAAAAAATAATGTTATACCAAATTATATAAATAATAAGTTTAAATCTTTATCAAAATCAGCTATCAAAGCTAAAGTGACGTGGTTAAAAGAAGACTTAAAAAGTGTTTTTAGCAAACGTAATAATGTTAAACTTAATATTAAAATTCTGCACTTGGAACTTGCAAATTCATTACATCCAATTGAATGGGACTCATTTGATGACCAAAGATTTAGCTTCTGACTTAAATACCCTATTTAATCTTATTTTAAATCAAAATTTCTTCCAGTTTGATAATATCGTACATAAACAAAAAGATGGATTAGCAATGGGTTCTAGCACAAGTCCTTTAATAGCGGATATATTTATGAACTTTATAGAAAAGAAAATTTTTAATAGCAAAAATTTATTACTTAAATATATTTTTTGTTGGAAAAGGTATGTGGATGACATATTTTGTATTTGGTTAGGCACGCAAAGACAGTTAAACATTTTTCTTAATTTTTTAAATAAATTACATAAAAATATCAAGTTTACTTTAGAGGTTGGTAAGGACTCAAGTATAAATTTCCTGGATTTGTCTATTTCCGTTAACAATAATAAATTGGATTATAAAATCTATCGAAAAGACACATATACAGATTTGATAATTCACAACTCATCTAACCACCCCGTGTCACAAAAAATGGCCGCGTTTCATTCCATGATCAATAGATTATTAAAAATTCCCTTGTCAAAAAATAATTATTTAAAGGAATTAAACACAATAAAACAAATTGCCACTAACAATGGTTATAATGATGAAATAGTCAATAGAATTTTAAACAAAAAACTAAAACAACAATATACAGACAGATTCTTATATCCAAAAATTATTGATAGTGACAAAAAACAATGGCGGAAAATCTTATATATTAATAATAACATAGCAAAATTAATTAAAAAGAACATCCCTGACACAATCTCACCAGCTTTCTACACTAACAATAGACTAAAAAATGTAATTTTAAACAATAAAGATAAAGTCAACAAATTAGATAAGTCGGGAGTTTATAAATTATCATGTAAAGATGGTAATCATTTTTATATAGGCAAAACTAATAGAAACGTTCAAACCAGAGTCAAAGAACACTTACGTTGCTTGAATAATAATAATTTTTCGGAATTCGCTGAACATCTCATAGAATTTAACCATCATTTTGATATAGACACGGGATTACAGATTATGCATACAGGTTACTCAAATTTAAAATTAGCAGATCTAGAAATTTTAGAAATAAGAATAAGTGTTAATAATAAACAAAGTATAATAAATAACCAATTAAACTTCCCAAACAACCCGATTCTAAATACATTCCCGATTAATTAATTAAATCGAAAATATTTTTATAACTAACAAAAGTTTTTTGAATCACCCAGTGTCACTTATGTTTACCGTTCCGCCCCACTACTTTCTAAAATTGACTCCTCCCACAACTTTAAACCTAACAACAGTCTATATTTTATTTTTAATTTTTAGTACGTAAGTCTTCCTGACGAAGAAAACATTTAAAGTTTTTGAAACCGGTAGAAGTTAGTACTCATAGTTAAGTGGTGTAAACTACGTTAAGTATATATTATAAATAATTTATAATGTCGCCACAAAGTTATTTTCCTAACATTAACGATATATATTTTATTTCTTCAAAATTTTACTACTAGGAATATAATTTTTCTAACGATAGTATATTTTTATATTAAGATAGACAAAATATTAATGCAGTATGGTGAAGAATGCTTATGTTGTATGAAATATTTTAATAGAAGCAGATAAATTATGTTTTAAGGATCGTGAGAGCATTTTGAAAATTTTGACACGTGATGTCATATGAAGAAATTTTATGTTATATATGGATAGCTAATCAGTTCTAAGTTCAAGCTCTTTACACTATAACATGAAATCAAATTACTGAACTTTTCCATACCTTTCCATGCTCAAATATTGTGAAATCGTAACAATCCACTATTAACCTGTAATGGAAAGTAAAAAAAAACATCTTGAAGTATTTTATTCCGTTTACAGACAGAACCAGTGTGTTTTAAAAACGCTGAATTGCGTTGTTTTGACATGAAAGTGAATAAGTAGGTTCCTCTACCAACCAACACACAGTAATTTTGGGCGATTCACATCAATTTGGAAAAAATTCAATATAAGCAAAAATGTTAATGTTACAATCGTTTTTTTTTATTCTTTATTTGGAAAAATTGCCTTCTTCTTGTTTCGAAAAAGTGTTGGTGTCGGCGAAAATGAATTCAAAAATATCGTTGGGTTTTGACGCAATTTCCTTAAAAAATAATATAACATACTTACAACACAATTTTATTTATTTATTTTAAATAACTTCTCAGGCAACTAAAAGACACTGCGTCAAGTATAAATTTAACACGCACCCAATAACAAGTTGCCACATTCTGGAGACTTAGATATTAACTGTCTCACAGATCCACACTGAAAACACAATTAAAAACTGTGTCTCCACCGGGAATCGATCCCGGGACCTTTGGATCAGCAGGCAGATACCTAAGCAACTGATCCACGAAGGCCGACCAATAGATGGGTCGATTCCAGAGTGGTAAGCGCGCTGGGTTTGTAATCCAGTGGTCGCGAGTTTGAATCCTGCCTCGACCGATTTCGTTCACCTATAGCACTATCATTTATACTTAATTTAAGGAACGTAGGAAGATGTAGGTATATGTATTTGTTTATTTGTTTAAGAAACCACAACAGATATTTTGTTATTTAAAAAAGCTAATCACAGCGATATAAATGTCCATCTATCCGATACCGATTGGACATTTATTCAGATATGTGATTCTTTAGATGCAGCTGTAGATTGTTTTTGTGATACGTTAAAACAAATAATTACGAAACATGTACAAAAAAAGACCATTAAGCAAAACAAATTTCCATGTTGGTATTCATCAGCTTTAATCAAAATTATCAAAGAAAAACGTAAAACTCATAAAAGGTGGAAATTGCACAACAATCCACTTGATTATTTGGAATTCACGTTACTCCGTTCCCGTCAAAAATCTGTTCAGAGGGAATGTTACTCACGTTACATTGATGACACAGAGAATAGTATACAAAGTAATTGCAAAAAACTGTGGTCCTACGAAAAAAGTAGACGGAACAATACAAACATACCTAAAACAATATTTCTAGGAACTGAATCAGCAACTGGTGGCGAGGAAGTTTGTGACTTATTTTCTAATTATTTTAATTCTACTTTTGTTACAACCTCATCCGCTGGGTTTACGTCTGCTGGTGATGAATTGGAGTCCAGATGTGCCTATGACGGTATTGGTGCAATAACCATTGATCAAAGCAAAATGTTGAAATACTTACAAGCTAGATATCAAGAAGGGTCCGGGCAATGATGGTATCCCTCCGTATTTCATACTTCAATGCACCGAAACGCTAGCACTTCCACTAACCATTCTCTTTAACAGATCTATGAACGAAGGTAAATTTCCTAGTAGATTCAAAGAGGCTCTCATAGTTCCCATATATAAGAAGGGGTCGAGGAACAATGCACAAAATTATAGACCAATATCAATACTATCAGTTTTTAGTAAATTATTTGAACGTATTACATATGATCAAGTATATCCTGTAATAATTAAATATATTCAAGACCAACAACATGGTTTTCTAAGAAACCGTTCCGTGTTATCAAATATGCTCATTTTTACTGAATATTTATCATTTAATATGGAGGATAAATATCAAATTGACGCAATATATACAGATTACTCAAAGGCTTTCGACAGAGTCGATCATGTTATATTAGCTAAGAAATTAAAATTAGTCGGGATACACGGTAACTTACACAGGTGGTCGAATATTTTTATTATTGCATATGCGCAAACATTGGATTTTTTTCCCTGTCGGGAGTCAAAGATATTTTTTAACAGATTTTTAATTATCTCAATAGAGACGAAGTTGGAATATTTATTGTAGGAGAACCGGGAAATCAAGGCACCTACAGGGCTTACGACCTGTCATCGGCTGGTTTACGTGATCACTTTATGCGCTTGCGCAACGTTCACCAATTATGCCTTTTTAATGAGATCCCTATCAATTCAATTTTGAAAGTTCTATATATTGTAATATTGAAATTCTTTTCGCTTGAAAATAAGGAATTTTTACTACAGCCATCTATGGGTGAAATTATGAACAACAATCTTATTATTTTTTATTTATTTTGTTAACGCCATCTATTGAGAGAATTGGTTTTTTGTAAATAATGAAAGCTACAATTCTTATATCTGAGGTGACAATGCATTTTTCGCATAGAAGTCACCCCTGAATTGCGCCAGACTTATAAGGTCATTTTTGTCTTATTTACCTACTTGTACCAATGTGTAAGTAATCGAATATTTTTATTATTGCATATGCGCAAACATTGGATTTTTTTCCCTGTCGGGAGTCAAAGATATTTTTTAACAGATTTTTAATTATCTCAATAGAGACGAAGTTGGAATATTTATTGTAGGAGAACCGGGAAATCAAGGCACCTACAGGGCTTACGACCTGTCATCGGCTGGTTTACGTGATCACTTTATGCGCTTGCGCAACGTTCACCAATTATGCCTTTTTAATGAGATCCCTATCAATTCAATTTTGAAAGTTCTATATATTGTAATATTGAAATTCTTTTCGCTTGAAAAGGCATAATTGGTGAACGTTGCGCAAGCGCATAAAGTGATCACGTAAACCAGCCGATGACAGGTCGTAAGCCCTGTAGGTGCCTTGATTTCCCGGTTCTCCTACAATAAATATTCCAACTTCGTCTCTATTGAGATAATTAAAAATCTGTTAAAAAATATCTTTGACTCCCGACAGGGAAAAAAATCCAATGTTTGCGCATATGCAATAATAAAAATATTCGATTACTTACACATTGGTACAAGTAGGTAAATAAGACAAAAATGACCTTATAAGTCTGGCGCAATTCAGGGGTGACTTCTATGCGAAAAATGCATTGTCACCTCAGATATAAGAATTGTAGCTTTCATTATTTACAAAAAACCAATTCTCTCAATAGATGGCGTTAACAAAATAAATAAAAAATAATAAGATTGTTGTTCATAATTTCACCCATAGATGGCTGTAGTAAAAATTCCTTATTTTCAAGCGAAAAGAATTTCAATATTACAATATATAGAACTTTCAAAATTGAATTGATAGGGATCTCATTAAAAAGGCATAATTGGTGAACGTTGCGCAAGCGCATAAAGTGATCACGTAAACCAGCCGATGACAGGTCGTAAGCCCTGTAGGTGCCTTGATTTCCCGGTTCTCCTACAATAAATATTCCAACTTCGTCTCTATTGAGATAATTAAAAATCTGTTAAAAAATATCTTTGACTCCCGACAGGGAAAAAAATCCAATGTTTGCGCATATGCAATAATAAAAATATTCGATTACTTACACATTGGTACAAGTAGGTAAATAAGACAAAAATGACCTTATAAGTCTGGCGCAATTCAGGGGTGACTTCTATGCGAAAAATGCATTGTCACCTCAGATATAAGAATTGTAGCTTTCATTATTTACAAAAAACCAATTCTCTCAATAGATGGCGTTAACAAAATAAATAAAAAATAATAAGATTGTTGTTCATAATTTCACCCATAGATGGCTGTAGTAAAAATTCCTTATTTTCAAGCGAAAAGAATTTCAATATTACAATATATAGAACTTTCAAAATTGAATTGATAGGGATCTCATTAAAAAGGCATAATTGGTGAACGTTGCGCAAGCGCATAAAGTGATCACGTAAACCAGCCGATGACAGGTCGTAAGCCCTGTAGGTGCCTTGATTTCCCGGTTCTCCTACAATAAATATTCCAACTTCGTCTCTATTGAGATAATTAAAAATCTGTTAAAAAATATCTTTGACTCCCGACAGGGAAAAAAATCCAATGTTTGCGCATATGCAATAATAAAAATATTCGATTACTTACACATTGGTACAAGTAGGTAAATAAGACAAAAATGACCTTATAAGTCTGGCGCAATTCAGGGGTGACTTCTATGCGAAAAATGCATTGTCACCTCAGATATAAGAATTGTAGCTTTCATTATTTACAAAAAACCAATTCTCTCAATAGATGGCGTTAACAAAATAAATAAAAAATAATAAGATTGTTGTTCATAATTTCACCCATAGATGGCTGTAGTAAAAATTCCTTATTTTCAAGCGAAAAGAATTTCAATATTACAATATATAGAACTTTCAAAATTGAATTGATAGGGATCTCATTAAAAAGGCATAATTGGTGAACGTTGCGCAAGCGCATAAAGTGATCACGTAAACCAGCCGATGACAGGTCGTAAGCCCTGTAGGTGCCTTGATTTCCCGGTTCTCCTACAATAAATATTCCAACTTCGTCTCTATTGAGATAATTAAAAATCTGTTAAAAAATATCTTTGACTCCCGACAGGGAAAAAAATCCAATGTTTGCGCATATGCAATAATAAAAATATTCGATTACTTACACATTGGTACAAGTAGGTAAATAAGACAAAAATGACCTTATAAGTCTGGCGCAATTCAGGGGTGACTTCTATGCGAAAAATGCATTGTCACCTCAGATATAAGAATTGTAGCTTTCATTATTTACAAAAAACCAATTCTCTCAATAGATGGCGTTAACAAAATAAATAAAAAATAATAAGATTGTTGTTCATAATTTCACCCATAGATGGCTGTAGTAAAAATTCCTTATTTTCAAGCGAAAAGAATTTCAATATTACAATATATAGAACTTTCAAAATTGAATTGATAGGGATCTCATTAAAAAGGCATAATTGGTGAACGTTGCGCAAGCGCATAAAGTGATCACGTAAACCAGCCGATGACAGGTCGTAAGCCCTGTAGGTGCCTTGATTTCCCGGTTCTCCTACAATAAATATTCCAACTTCGTCTCTATTGAGATAATTAAAAATCTATTAAAAAATATCTTTGACTCCCGACAGGGAAAAAAATCCAATGTTTGCGCATATGCAATAATAAAAATATTCGATTACTTACACATTGGTACAAGTAGGTAAATAAGACAAAAATGACCTTATAAGTCTGGCGCAATTCAGGGGTGACTTCTATGCGAAAAATGCATTGTCACCTCAGATATAAGAATTGTAGCTTTCATTATTTACAAAAAACCAATTCTCTCAATAGATGGCGTTAACAAAATAAATAAAAAATAATAAGATTGTTGTTCATAATTTCACCCATAGATGGCTGTAGTAAAAATTCCTTATTTTCAAGCGAAAAGAATTTCAATATTACAATATATAGAACTTTCAAAATTGAATTGATAGGGATCTCATTAAAAAGGCATAATTGGTGAACGTTGCGCAAGCGCATAAAGTGATCACGTAAACCAGCCGATGACAGGTCGTAAGCCCTGTAGGTGCCTTGATTTCCCGGTTCTCCTACAATAAATATTCCAACTTCGTCTCTATTGAGATAATTAAAAATCTGTTAAAAAATATCTTTGACTCCCGACAGGGAAAAAAATCCAATGTTTGCGCATATACAATAATAAAAATATTCGATTACTTACACATTGGTACAAGTAGGTAAATAAGACAAAAATGACCTTATAAGTCTGGCGCAATTCAGGGGTGACTTCTATGCGAAAAATGCATTGTCACCTCAGATATAAGAATTGTAGCTTTCATTATCTACAAAAAACCAATTCTCTCAATAGATGGCGTTAACAAAATAAATAAAAAATAATAAGATTGTTGTTCATAATTTCACCCATAGATGGCTGTAGTAAAAATTCCTTATTTTCAAGCGAAAAGAATTTCAATATTACAATATATAGAACTTTCAAAATTGAATTGATAGGGATCTCATTAAAAAGGCATAATTGGTGAACGTTGCGCAAGCGCATAAAGTGATCACGTAAACCAGCCGATGACAGGTCGTAAGCCCTGTAGGTGCCTTGATTTCCCGGTTCTCCTACAATAAATATTCCAACTTCGTCTCTATTGAGATAATTAAAAATCTGTTAAAAAATTACACAGGTGGTTTGTGTCGTATATTGAAAACAGGTCTCAGTCAGTAAAAATTGACAATTACAGGTCCAATTTTAAGTTTATTCCATCTGGCGTTCCACAAGGCTCACACTTGGGACCGTTATTGTTTAATATTTACACTCACGATATCTACATGTGCTTTACAAACTCCTTATATGTCTCATATGTTGATGACATGAAGGTTTATTTAAAAATTCGTTCAATTGCAGACTGCCATAAACTTCAGAGTGACCTGGATAGATTATCACAATATTGCAAACAAAACAAACTTGACTTGAATATCTCAAAATGTAACAAAATTTCATTCACTCGTGCAAAAAACATTATTAAATATAATTATACGCTTCACAATAACACGCTCGAAGAAGTGGATCATATAAGAGATTTGGGGATTACGCTTGACTCAAAATTAATGTTCGACAAACATCTGGATATAATAGTTAATAAAGCTTATAAATCATTGGGGTATATTATCCGCCTGTGTAAACCATTTAAAAATGTCAGTACACTTCATAGGTTATACACCACGTTCATACGTCCACATTTAGAATACTGCACTCCAATATGGTCTCCTTACTACCTAAAACATATAAATAGAATTGAAAAAGTACAAAAGAAGTATTTGAAACATATCAACTTTCGTTTACGCATATATTTTCCTTTATATTCCGAATCAGTTCAATTTCACAAATTTGACACACTAGTTAATCGACGAATTATGGCCGATCAATCTCTCTTATATAAGGTAATAAACAATTTTTTTGACTCTTCTGAACTAATAAACTTTATACCACTCAGAGTTTCTGGAAGAACTACCAGACGGCCCGAATTGTTTCACGTTCCTGTTTGTAGAACGAACTATCGGAATTTTTCAACTATCCCTCGAATTTGTCGACAGTATAATGAAAGTTTTAATGATATAGATATATTTTTCCATTCTTATAATCAATTCCGGGAGAGGGTTAGGTGCGAGTGCGGACGTATATCATAATGACGAATGGTGTTGTGACATACCATAGTTTCCCTACCTCTCACATTCCTCCACTTTTCTTTTTCTATTCCTACAGCTCCTCCCCCATCTCCGTCATTATCCTTGTTGCTTTTGTTATGTATATATTTTTTTTAGTTTTTAATAGGTATATAATATTAATATTTTTTCAGAATCAACTGTAAATATGTACTTTGTGGACAGTTTTTTGGCCTTGATTTATTATTCATTGTTTTATATTCATATGTTAATGATGCTGTTATTGTCCCAAATAAACCAAATAAATAAATAAAGGACATATTTTTGAGGGAGGATGTCTATCTATTGATTTAATCAGAAGGAATTATATTAATATTACATATTTGCGTGTTTATAAAAATTCGGCCTTCGTGGCTCAGTTATTTAGGTGTCTGATTGCTGATCTAAGGTTCCCGGGTTTAATTCCCGGTGGAGATCTAGTTTTTAAAATTGTGTTTTCAGTCTGGATCTAAGAGACCATAAATATCGTAAGTTTCCAGAATGTGGCAACGTCTTATTTGGTGCGTGTTAAATTAATATTTGACATAGTAGCTGTTAGTTGCCCGAGAAGCTACATAAAATAAATAATGAAATAATATTGAAATGCGAATATGAAAGTATGCATAGTGTAAAAGTTGAACAAAATCATTTTAAAAAATAAAAAGAAAAAGTTTGTAATTTAAAACATCTCCCTACCAATATGATATTGCTTATGTCAGTTCATTAAACAATTGATAAATGTATATTGTTAATAGTGATTTAGGGGGTTTCAAATAAAAGAAAGTACGTTATCATCACTGGTATATTCGAATAAAACAGATACATTAAAAATAATAAGTTAATTCATTTGTGATGTCTTGGGTCGGAACTAATAAATATAAGATAAAACGCCACTCTACTCAGTTAAATAATCAACGCATGAATAAAGATCTATCGATCGGCTCGCATCAACAGCGGTGGACTGTGGTTCGTTGATCTTCGTTAATCGTCGTGAATATTCGAGAATCATCGAGGAAATACATGTTGCAACTCGTTGACAAGGCGCAGCCACATATTCATTTTATTTCAAAAAACATCTTATAGCTAATAAAAACAATATAGCTAATATAAACAATATAGCTAATATATTAAATTATATGTAGTAACTGTAGCGACCGAGAACAAGCCGAAGAGGTGTTGGCAGACCCCAGGCAAGGTGGTCTGATGACATCAAGAAATGTGCCGGAGGGAGATGGATGCAGTGTGCCCAAGACAGGGAGTTGTGGAGGATCAAAGGGGAGGCCTATGTCCAAGAATGGATGAAAACTGGCTGAAGAAGAAGAATAAGAAGAAGAAGATATGTAGTAACTTAATTAAATATTCACCTATACTTACACCGTCTTGGAAACCAGTATACCTAATGCTGTTAATATATTTAATGTACACACTATAGATGGTTTTAAAAGACTACTTAACGCTAATTATACTTAACTTTGTTAATTTTTTTTTCTACACAGAATATGCCTATTTTGATATAATATGCCAGTGAAACATAGACGTGGCAAAATACGTATGAAAGTAGAATAAATGCTGTGGAAATGAGATCACTAATTAGAGTATGTAATGAAACGATATATGATAGAATGAAAAATGAGGACATAAGGATAGAATGCAAGAGAAAGAAGAGTATTATAAGTAAAATGAAAGTGAAATCCTTGAGGTGGTTTGGACATATTGAAAGAATGAATGATGAACGACTGACCAAAAAAATATACACGGGTGTAAGAGATGGAATGAATAGCAGGGGCCGCCCCAGAAAGGGATGGCATGACCATGTGAGTGATATTTTGAAAAAAGGAAACATAAGGAGCTTGAACAATCGATGAGACGATTCATGGATGTAAAGCTGGCGTGATGCTAACCCCGTAAGGGATATGGCGTGATGGTATGTATGTATGTACACGGAATAATTCTGCTATTTTTTCTATTCTTCTTTTTTATGTCAATTTATTAACTAATTTACTATCATATGAACTTTTTTTTTTATTTATTTATTTATACATACACTGATAAGACATAACAATAATTATTGAATATGTAACGCCCCTATGATTTACATTAACATTTTCCGAACACAAGATGAAAAATGTGCGATAATATTATTACCATTGAATAAGTTACTTGTGCACCAAATGTATAATATATTACATATTTGAGGTTGACCATAAAAAAAACTTTTAATCTTTCCTTAAAATTATAGGCAACGATATCCTACCTCCATTAGGAGTTTTGTCATCTATTACTAAACTTTACATTTAATTATTATTCATTTCGATCCATATTTAAAAGGACTACATAGTTTATTTATTTATTAGAAAACAAACGTTTTTTTTTTAAATATATTGATTAGGAAACTAATAACAGGTTTTAATAAAGAAGTAATACATTAAAATCATATAAACACATATAACATATTTAAAATATAAAAAGGATAGATTAATATATATTGGGAGATGGACTAGGGGTTTGAGGAAAGGATGAAGTGGGGAAAAGTTTTATTTGACATCAAAAATGCTCATGTGAATAAATATAAATATCCTAACATTTATGTTTGAAAAAGTCAACATATTACTTACAACTTCGAGTTTCATTAACACTTCACGCTTTCAAAAGAAATATGAGGAATCATTTCCATACACATAACACTTTAATTTGTCTCCTTATCCTATTCTTGTCGCCTCCTCTCCCGACCCCTCCGTTTTTTTAATCATCTTTTGTTTTAATAAATATTTAGGATAGTATTACAAGAGTTATTTGAGAAAAATGTAAGAAGAAGGTTAGGCCCTGTGCTGAAATAATACTGCTTACGGGACCTCAAATTTGTCATTGACCCAAAGAGCACTCTTCCCTGACACAGCTCGTGAGTGTACTGAATGGGATTACATGAAAATTCTTCGAAACACAATTGTTCGAATGCGCAATTGGACGAATAACAGTTTTTCGAAAATCAGTTATAAGAATGACAATTGTCCGAAAGCAAATTATTCGAACTAACATTTTTTGGAAAACCAATTGACCGAATTTAATATATTTTGTGTCATTGTGTTGCCTCCTTTGACATATTTGTTGCCAGTAAAATATGTTCGATGTAGACTATTATTACGTGCTGTATTATTGTTGGGTACTCTCAATATCATGGATTTTGATGAAACATCTTGCCTTCCACTTCTCTTGTTTTGAAAGCGCGGTGCGTCGCCATGTTGTTTATTCCATAGATTTTTATAAAAATATACTATGTAGATGTAGTACTCCGTGCAAAGAGTGAGTCATGGAATATCGCGCGTTTGACGTTTTGGTTTACAACATATTTCAGTTTTCCTTACATTTCAACACATCCTAGATAAACAAAGTGTTTTTTACGACAAATTAATCGGAAAACAATTCACATTAGTCGTTATTCTCTATGGAAAAACGATGTACTAAAACGTCAAAAATCCCCCGGAAAAATGCCTCACTTCGATACATACAAAAAACTACGACATCTAGTATATTATAATAAAAATCTATGGTTTATTTCTCTCACAATGCTACCAACATGACGTCATAAAAATTCGAACAATTGTAATTTCTGATAATTGTGTGTTCGGAAAATTGTTTTTCGAAAAAATGTGATTCGAATAATTGCCATTCGTAAAATTGATTTTCGTAAAATTGAGCATTCGAATAATTGTTTTTCGAATAATTTTATTCTAAACATAAAACACCGTCAAACAAATTTTGTAGTAGGTATAATTTGTACATATATG